>BQNB010016117.1:0-72120 GCA_026074375.1 Tanacetum coccineum
CTTTTAGACTATTCTTACTATATATTTTATATTTCATTATATTATATATATTTTAAGGTATAGTTTGAACGGATCAGTTAACATACCTCGAAGTGATAAGGATAGTCTGAAATTAAAGGAATTGATGGAATTATGTACCAATTTGCAAAATAGAGTTATTGGTCTGGAGAAAACTAAGACCTCTCAAGCTCAGGAGATTACAAGTTTGAAAAGGATGGTCAAGAGACTAGAGAAGAAAGGAGGGTCAAGAACTCATGGGCTTAAAAGATTATACAAGGTTGGTTTGTCTAGAAGAGTAGAATCCTTTGATGAAGAAGGTTTGGGTGAGGAGGATGCATCTAAACAGGGGAGGATAGCTAATATTGATGCTGATGCAGGAATTAACTTAGTTAGTACTCATTTTGATGCTGATACAAATATGTTTGGAGTACATGACTTAGTTGGTGATGAGGTGGTTGTTGAAAGTAAAGTTGCTGTTAAAGCTGCCAGTATAATTCTAGTTGGTGTTGCTACAACTATTAGTGCTGCTGCAACAACTATTCCAATAACTCCTGAAGAAATTACTTTGGCTCAAGCACTTGAAGAATTAAAAACAGCAAAGCCCAAGGTGAAAGAACAACTGCTGCTACAACAATTACAGCTGTGAGCACCAGATCTAGAGAAAAGGCGTGTTATTATGAAAAAGGAACAAGCACTACACCAACAGTTTCTTTACAACAACCATCAATGTTCTGGAATAAAGGTAAAGGCAAAATGGTTAAACCAAAACCTGTGAAGAAATTGTCAAAGAAAGATCAATTGATGCTTAATGAAGAACTTGCCTTCAAGCTACAAGATGAAGAAGAAGAAAGGCTTGCTAGAGAAAAAGCTCAACAAATAGAAGAAGCCAACATTGTTTCATGAGATAATGTGAAAGCAATGATAGATGTTGATTATCAAATGGCTCAACAAATGCAAGCAGAAGAACAAGAGAAGTTGAGTATTGAAGAGAAGTCCCAGTTGTTTGTACAACTCTTAGAAGCAAGAAAGAAACTCTTTGCATCAATGAGAGCTCAAGAAAAGAGGAACAAACCACCAACTAAAGCTCAAAAGAGAAATACAATGTCTATTTATCTGAAAAACATGGCTAGATACAAGCACAATCAGTTGAATAACAAAAGCTTTGATGATATTCATAAGTTATTTGACAAAGCTATGAAAAGGGTAAACACATTTGTAGATATGGATACAGAATTGGTGGAAGGTAGTGAAGTAAGAGCTAAAGCAGAGATAGCACAAGAGAGTAGTTCAAAGAGAGCAGGTACTGAGCTGGAACAAGAAAGTATTAAGAAGCAAAAGGTGGATGAGGATAATGAAACAGCAGAGCTTCAAAGACTAATAGAAGTTGTTCCTGATAAAGAGGAAGTAGAAATTAATGCTATTCCTTTGGCAACTAAGCCTCCAAGCATTGTTGACTACAAGATCCATAAAGAAGGGAAGAAAACCTATTACCAGATAATCAGGGCTGATAAAAGTTCAAAGATGTACTTAGTCTTCAGTCATATGCTCAAAAGCTTTGACAGGGAAGATTTGAATACCCTGTGGAAATTGGTAAAAGCTAATCATTGGTTAACAAGGCCAGAGGAGAGCTATGAGGGAGTGCTATGGGGTGATCTAAAGACAATGTTTGATTTACTTGTTGAAGATCAAGTATGGAAGAATCAACAGGATTACAGCGTGTTGGATTGGAAAATATATGACTCATGTGGAGTTCATTCTTTAAGGATGCAACATATGCACATTTATATGCTGGTAAAAAAGAGATATCCCCTTACACCTACTATAATTACTGATATGTTAAACAAGAAGCTTTAATGCGATCATTTTAGTAAAATGGTATATCAGCTTCTTAAACTTCTCACAAAACAGTTTAAGAATCAATGAAGTATTTGGAAGCATCCTCCTGGTGATTAATGAAGCTTTCAATGAAAAAACTTGAGATTTTGAAGGAGAATATCAAGTTTAGGGGAGGATTGTTAGGATTAAAAGACTTCATGATGATCTTGAAGTTACTGTTGCTAAGGTTTGTGTTACTGCTGCTAAGTAAAACTTAGTGCTATTTAGTAATCTTAATGAAAAATATGCTAATTAGTTAGTACTGCTAGTTACTAGTGCTAGTGTAACTTAGTAATGCTAGTGTAACTTAGTACTGCTAGTGTATATTAGTACTGCTAGTATATGTTAGTACTGCTAGAGTAAAGTTAGTACTGCTGGTGAAGATTGAAGAAAATATTCTAAGTAGTTACTACTGCTTGTACACAGTTAATGCTGTTGGTGTATAAGTTAATACTGCTTGTTAAGAGTTAATGTAGCTGGTACAAAGTTACAACTGCTGAAAGATTACAACTGCTAATAGATAAAGATTGCTTGAAGATCAAGATTACTTATGAGATAAGGATTATTATTTATAGAATAGATCTAAGAGAATAATCTAAGTTTTAGTAATATATTGTAAATCGACTAGGACTCCTTGGTGTATAAAAGGACGTCCTAGGGTAGAGTTTGATATCACAAAAATCACAATATCCAGAAATCTTCTGTTTATGTATCTTAGTCGTATAATTCATAGCTTCAAGGTTTTGTAACCCTAATACTTAAAGAGTATTCATATTATTTGTAATAATAATATTGAAGCTTTTATTGTTGAAATTACTCCCTCCATCCCACATTAAGTGTCCATTACCTAAATGCACAAAGTTTTAGACATAGTATATTCTTACAATTGCTAGTGAACCAAATGACAATTATACCCCCATTTAATGCAAAAATTTAAAAAGAAGAAAAACAACTTAAATATGGGCCACAAATTTAAAGGACAAAACTGGAAATTTAGTTATTAAGATTCCTTCATTTATTGTAGTGGACACTTAATATGGGACAATCAAAGATACTATTGTAGACACTTAATATGGGACGGAGGGAGTATATTGTTTTGTATTATTGAAGAATTCTTCTTATATTAAAGATTAGATTCCACATAATCTTTAGTATTATCAAACAAAGTTTCTTAAACTAAGTTGTGTTAGATTTATCTAGCATAACTAAACCTTAAACAAGCTTAAGGAATTCGATCATTAGAAGTTAATTGGGATCAACAAATCAAGATATTGATAATTATACAAGTTATTATTAAATATCGGATTATATACATCATTTTTACTAATTTAGTGGAAGTGTTTGTTTGACTTGTCTAGTTTATTTTAAACTGTGTCGAGTTTAATTATAAACTAGATGTAATTCTTGAGATTTTATGAAGTATAAAAGTATATCTATAGAAACCTTGTTGAGTTTCTTTAGAAGAGTAGATCTATTAAAAACTTGTTGAGTTTTGTTGTAGAAATAGATCATGTGAAACAGATCTATTAAGATCTTCTTAATGAAGATTGACAACATCATATTACATATTTGTTTACATATTTGTTTTTGTTAAAAACATTATGTAATAGGCGACGTTGTTCAATTATTTTAGTCTAAAGACTTTTTTAAAGCGGTTTTGTATAACAGATTTAACAAAACCTTAGCGTTTTAAACGAAAGTCGATTGGAATCATTTTAGTTAAGAAACACTATGTGATTAAGCACGTTGTTAATAGTACCAAAATTAGTTTCAAACTAATCATGAGACCTCGTAACAACATTTGGAATGTCATGAGTGACATCAAAGGATATGTTTTCGAACTTGTTAAAAGGGAGACCGATACTCGTATTATGTGTATGGTAGATGCTTTGAAGCATTCAGAAACCTTATGTGCCATAACTATGCGTTAAATGTCCTAAATGACATGAAAACTGAGGCCATGAGGGAATCCGACCTTAGATCAAGGTAGAGTAGTACTTGGGCATCATGTCATATATATGGTGATAAGAGTTTGATTAACTCTTTCAATGTAGTTGAGAATAGAGAGAACAAAATTTAGGTAACTCTCCTACTGCTAATATCAGGGGGAAATGAGATGTGATGCTGAAATTTACATCTCGTTGTACGTTCCAGAGATTCATAGGAATCTTATGTCCGGATGGTTGCTTAATAAACTTTGGCTTTCATCTTGTGTTTGAATTAAATAAATTTGAGTTAATGAAGAACAAAATTTGAGTCCGTACGGGTTACCCCTTTTTAAAACATTTAAGCTGAACGCATTTTCTAATGTTTGTAAAATGAGTGTGAATTCAGCTTATTTGATTCTTTAAATGTATGGCATGGCTGACTCGGACATGTTAATTATGACTCAATGTATTGTTTAATTAACCTAAATTGGGTACCACTTTTTGTATTGACACAAATTACAATATTAAAACTTGTGTTGAAGCCAAATTAACAAGATTATACTTTCACTCAGTTGAATGGAAAGTAACCGAACCCTTTGATATGATTTACATGGTTTATGTGATTTGGAATTGATACCTACTAAGGTAGCAAATAGCGAGTACTTCATCATATTTGCTGATGGTGGTACAAATTATTGCTATTTAGACTTATTTGAGAGTAAGGATATATACAAGATTGTTCTATACAAATAAGCTGAGAATCAACTTATTATCAAAAACAAGGTGGTTCGAAGTCATATCGGAGGTGAATATGTGTCTTAATTTCTAACTTTATGTGCTAAACTTGGAATAAGACACAAATTTATTGCTCTTGGTACTCCAACAATAGAATTGTTGAAAGAAAAGAACCGTGCCTTAGAAGATATGGTTAATGCCATGTTCTTAAGTACTGGTTTAAGCCATGGCATGTGGAGGAAAGTGATTATATCGGCTACTTATCTTTTAGATAAGATCCCTTGTAAAGAAAATAAGATAGTTCTTATGAACTATGGATGAGAAGAAAACTATCTTATAAGTATTTACAAATGTGGGGGGAATTCTAGCTAAGATATCCGTATTGAAACCCAAGGTTCAAAAGATTAGACCTAAAACTATGAATTGCATATTCTTAGTATATGCTCATAACATTAGTTTTTATGGTTTCTTTGTATATGATAATATACACAAGGATACAATAATGAAATAAAGGAATGCAATAATGCAATAAAGGAATGCTACCTTCTTTGAAATATATATCCTTGTTAACGAAGGAAATTAGAAGATCATCTAGAATAGACGACGAAGTTATCCAAGATCAGAGACAACAAGATGATAATGTTCTTCAAGATAATAGACAAGATTGACCTAAGGAAGAATAGGTTGAACCTAGAAGAAGCAAAAGGGCAAGAACCGAGAAATCATTTGGACCCGATTTTGTTTCTTTTATAGAAGAAAATGAACCTACTTCCTATCAAGAAGCGGTAACTTCCTCGAGCTCAATGGAAAGAAGCCATTAAAAGTGAAATAGATTCTATTTTACAAAATTATACTTAGGAGCTCATGGATTTACCTCATGGTTATAAACCGCTAGGTTATAAATGGATCTTCAAGAATAAGATGAAGGTCTAGATTACTTTGATACTTATTCTACGCGAATAACCTTAGTTAGGATGATACTTGCTATTGTCGCATTAAGAAATTTGGAAGTTCATCAAGGGTATGTGAAAATGATATTTGTAAACGGAGATTTAGATAAAGTACTATACATGAACCAACCTGAGGATTTTATGGCTCTTGGACTAGAGAGCAAAGTTTGTAGGCTTGTTAAGTCATTATATGGCTTAAGGCAAGCTCCTATACGATGACATCAAATTTTTTGACCATATCATGTAAGAATATGGATTTGAAATTAATGGATGTATGTGTGAACGATAGTGTATATGTGTTAATACAAATAAACCGTAAAAATGTTTATTTATATTTTATGATCTATCCGTGTTTTGTCGATAGCAATCATAAAATCATCGAAAGTAGAAAATAGAGTTTATTTGTTTTAAACCAATAGTTTTCTAACTCGACTATTATCACACTTCTCTTATCATACTCATCATTTGCATCATGCATCATTACTACTTTGCATTACCAGTAAACACAGTCTCTTATCAGAACATGCATGATATATTTAATCAACTTAGTCACTTTAGTTAAAATATACATATACGTTGTTTTTCAAAATAAGTAAATGCTTAGAATTAAGAAAATAATATCAAAGTTTTTCTTTACCACATGTCTATAAAATAGAAATATCATTTTTGATATTGGTTACATCATAGGTGACATCACATAAAATATTCTAAAGATTTTTGCGATCAAAAATTCGAATTGTGGCAGAAAGCCGGTTCCATGGCTTTACACTAGCCGGTTCCTAGAACCAGTAGAACCGTGCTACATGACAAGTGTCAGACTACCAGTTCCATGTCTTTACACTGGCCGGTTCCTAGAACTGGTAGAACCAGGCTACAAGGCTGCCGGTTCTATAGGCTTATAACGGCCGGTTCCATCATGCAGATGGAACCGGCGGAACCGTGCTATATTACCAAGTTTTGCCTATAAATACCAAGCCATTTATCTTGTTTTATTATTCATTTTTCTATTTAATTTTTCATTCATATTCATCTAACCTCTGATCTTAGATCATGTTTTATATCATACTAGAGTTTTGGTATTTTTTTAATAGGAGAAAATTTACCGGTTTATGCATACGTGATCAAGCTTCAAGGTTCACTTGTCGCAAGTATCTCTCATCTCATGAAGATCTATCTACTGATCTTGAGTCATCATTTCATACATCATATTCATTCAAATCTATTATTGTAATGTGTCGAGAATGTATAGTGAAAAACTAGTTAGTAGAAAGTTAGGATTTCAGTTGTATATTGTGGGGTCGGTTCTATGTTTATTAGAACCTAGCATTTAGATTGAGGGTAATTAGAACACGGTATTTAGCTTAGTACCGAATAAAGGGTAAGCGACGAGGGATTGGTTCTTCTTTAATAGGAACCGGTATTTAGCTTAGTATCAGATAAAGGGTAAGAAACGTTGTGAGGCTTCTCCGCCGATTGAAGAAGTTTGGTGTCTAGTGATTTCGAACTCACGAGTGGGTGACTCGGGGAGTGGAGTAGGGCAAGGAAGGAGACCTTGTAGCCGAACCACTATAAATACTTGTGTCACATGTCCTTTACCTTTGTGTTTTGCAGATCACGTTAAATTAATTGTGTATATTATACTTACTCATAGATCCAATAACTTACCAAACAAATTAACAAAGAAATTTTAAATTGAAATTTTAATTGGTAAAACTATTCAACCCTCCCCCTTCTAGTTTTCCACAATATGTACTCTTGTATTTTTTTTGGTAAAAGGGGACCACTCCCCTGTAAAATATATTATACCAAAATAATCGTTAAGTACAATGGAATGTGGCTGAAGTACCACATTAACCTCAAGCAAGACTTGAACAACTACGCCAACACATGTGACATGCCACAATGTGTTGCATTAAATAGAATACATAACCTATAACGCCTATAGGATAGAACCATTTCAGCAAGCAATAACAACTAGCCGACCAGCTAGCAAAGAAATACACAAAAAGATGTATCATCAATGAAAAATGGAATCAGGGAGGTCCCAAAGGCGCAGAAACACCAAAGCATCATTCGACTTCTTAAACGTACAAGAAAGCAACTTAAGCCTGACGGACGACTTGATGCAATCAATAACCTGTAAGGGAGTCCGTTTTTGGCTTTTAAACAACCTAAAATTACGTTCCTGCCAAACGAAATATAAGCAAGCAGCCATAACAAGCTTAGCAATAACGCTTCAAACAGATCTTCATTTCACAAAAGGGATAATCGAGTCAACAATGACCGTAATCGAATCTGCCACATTTGAAAGCCCCGCCAACTCCTTCAAAGAATCCCATACCTGTTTAGAGAACACACATTCAAAAAACAAATGCTCGTGAGAGTCCGGCTGACCATCACATAACGAGCATTGAAAAATCAGGTTAGTCCCGTTAATGTCCCACTGACGGAACAAATCTTGAGTTTTAAGCCGACGCTTGGCAACCAGCCACAGATGAAAAGCATGTCTAGGAATACAATTTGAGAACCATACCACATCACACCAGTTAACCACATCCGATCGAGGTCTTACACAATTCCATACCACAACAACCGAGAACGGTTTAACCACCCCTACACGATCCCGCCATTCCAGACGACCATCCACATCCGAAAGGTTAGGAGCAGCAAGCGAATGCAGAATATGTACTCTTGTATTTATAGATAGATGGTATGATTATCACTAGAAGTGATAACAAGATAAACAAATCCACTAATAACATGTTGGATTCAAGATTTAACATGAACTTCATTAGTTGTTGGATATGGTTCTTGGAACTAAGATCATGTGAACCAATATGGATTTGTTTTGAAGTCAAAAACATTATAAGAACAATATTCTTGAGAGGTTCGATGTGGGGGATTCTGGCCTAGCTAGAATCCAATGACATAATTTTAAATCTATTTAAAATAGAGGTAAAGGTGTTGCCCATTTTAAATACTCAAAGAATATTAGGCATCTTATGTGTCTAATGACGTGTGTGTTATCTGATCTAGAACTTATAGTCAGGTTAAGTATGTATACCAGTAATTCAAGTAGGGACCATTTGAATAAGTATTACACGAGTACTATCAATATTGCATTATAAAAGATATACGGTTGTTATCAAATGATAGAGTAATGCAAATATGGATTCTTACATATAAGAATCTAAATTCACTAGAGCGTATGTATTTACGCTAAGTGGAAAGCTATGTCTTAGAAATCTTGAAAGTATTTCAAACAGACGTTTATAGCTAAATCAATGATGAAATATGAATTTATCATTTAAGATAAATTTATAGAATATGTGAGATATTTACGTTAATTCGTAAAGTACATACCAAGATAGCGTAAACCGGTAACAACCATTTTTATAAAGTGCGATAGTCAATTAAATTTGACAGAGCTCATATCACAATGTAAAACGAAAAGTCGAGACATATCCATCATAAACAGTGACTGGTGCGACACCTACTCTCAACTAGAGTTATCACGATTGACTACATAAAGTCAATGGATAACATCGTGGATCCGCTTATGAAAGGCTCAAGCAGAGAGTTAGTTAGTGAGTCGTCTAAAGGAATGGGACTAAAGCCTTTAAAGGAATGAGTTTCTATGAAGGAAAACCTTACCCAGTTGACTGGAGATCCCAAGATCTGGGTTCAATAGGACAACCTAATCATAGAAATGTGGGGGAAGTCACTATGAGAGAGTTATTTAATATTGCAACTTTCTAGTCCATTCCTATAATACATGTGACTTATTGAGAGGTTTAACATATGGATTTTATGATTCAATATGAAATCGTAAAGCATAATGATTCAAGATGAAATCACAAAACATATGTTTTCAATGATTCAAGATGAAATCACTCATGTGAGAGAGAAGTGGAGTCACTTCGAATGGAATTATGGGGGCGCAAATCCTAAGAGCTCTTGCAGAACTAGGCTAAGGTTCATGACCATAATGAACATGACTATGAAGACTTAACAAATGTCAGGGAGAGTCTTGTGTGAAGTGTAATGTCGTCTACGTAAATAGAGGCTGAGTTTAAGGACATCGCGTCTACTTAGATCTAGGAGACTAAGTGTATCTCACAAGGAAAGGTTCAAAGGGTCACTCCTACCTATCATATGAAAGATTCAACTGTTGGAATTTCATCGAAACTTTTATGTATTACGACCAATCTCCATTCATGTGGGGGATTGTTGGAAAATTTGGTTGGCAAAGTGATTTTTGACCAATTTTGGATACAATTATCTATATGTATGTGTCATATATATAAGTAATAATTTATAAGCTTGCGTTCTCTTTGAAAAGAGCTTCGCAAGAACTTTACCGTGTCAAAAATAATTGATGTGAATAGAGATACGCTTCTTCAAATTTAGGCATTCGGTATCATGCTTTTAAAGAGGAAATTCGTTATTTATCTCTATCCAACATCGTGATGGTAAACTTAGGAGCACTCTATTGTGTATAAATAAGGCCCTAATTCTATAGGTTTATCACACATCAAATAAATAAGTATTATTGATTTCCAACATATAGAGTATCTAAAAAGGTGAAATTCCAGGCATATTTATTAAGTCTGGCAGTACAACTTACTGTTCCGGCTGTTGTATCTTGGGAAACAGACGACGATCTTTTATAGAAGGCTGCCAACACGGCCTCAGCCTCTTAGTGTTAAGCATGCCAAACACGCGTCTCGGCTCTTGAGTGCTTCCTTGCTGGTGACCTAGTAAGTCTTTTGGTTATTTTTCTTGTTTTATTTAATTATCGTTTATAAGAGTTTGTCTGTATTTATTTTTCTGTTATTTATTTACTGTTAATTTTATTTATTGCAATCTAGATTTTTAAATAAAAGTCTATCCGTTTCCCTACATAACTTAGTGGCCACATGCATCAGGCTATCAGCACGCCTGGTCACCATTAGTCCATTACGGCCCCTTATGCGTGTGTGTCTTTTATAATGCACTTCGTAGCATTTTCACCCCCTGTCTGAAAACATTTAAAAAACACTTTATTGAGAATGATATAATACGTTATACATATAGCATACTTTACGCAATTTTCATAGATATATCACAAACAAAACTTGAGAGCCCGTGTTGCTTCTATATATTTCAATTTTAATTATTCCTTTGCAATTTATATTTTCCTATATATATCTAAACTATTTTCGTTTTCAAAAAGGGTTCTTAATGTAAATATTGCACCGGGCTTTCCGAATTCATAAGACTGCCATGTAGACATGCATTGTATTTTTTGGCGCATTGTGCTTTTCGCACAGGGCCTCCAAAAATCACGAAACAGCCCTGTGTATTATAGGGATGCAATACAACTTTATAAATACAAGAGGCCCTTTGGTAATAAATACTAATTAATTTTATTCGAGCTTATGTATTTTTAAGATATGATTAGTGAGATAAGATATGACTAATGGTAGCTTAAAATAGTGTGTTAGTATTTTATTGGTTTATGAAATAATGAGTTTTTTCATTGCAAAACAGTATGTCGATGACATGTTTAGACATAAAAGGGTAAATTACACTGTTGGTACCTAAAGTCTATCCTGTTTGCGGATTCAGTCATCCGTTTTGAAAATCAGTGGAAATGGTCTTAAAAGTGGTCATTTTGATGCGTGTTTGGTCCCAAAGGATGAATGGCGTTAAGTCGCTTCGTTAGTGATGGGTATTATGGTAATTTCGTCTAAAAATAAAGTTTCACCATTGGTCCCTTATCCCTAAACATAGTTATAACAGTAAAGGGTATGGTGGCTTAAGCCACAAACAAAATGGGCCCCAAAGGCTACCACATCAGTTTTTCACTCTCACTCAAAAATACCCTTCACTCATAACACACCTTCACCTCTTCACTTGGGTCCCACCACTAACTATATTTTTTTTCTTTCAATTTTTTTTTCACACAAACATAATTTATTTCACACAAATTAAAAATACAATACATAAAAAATAAATACGAAACATGAGGAAATTAAACGATACGAAACATAAAAGCATAAAATTACGAAACTAATCGTCTACACCAGCATATTGATATTTCCTCATTATTTCAGATTGTTGCCTTTCAATTAAGGCTCGTTTATGAGGCGGCAAGTTTGAAGTATCGATCACGAGAAACTTCATCACTTCACACTTCACACTTCTTGATAGCTAAATCTTTTTTCCTCTGCGCCTCGTACGCTCTTTCAGCAGCATCACATTTACGTCTATAATCTTAAGAAACAAGTGACGATACAGACTCCGATTGGCTTTCCCCGGTGCTCCCCGACGTTTCAACCGATTTTTGTTTTTTCCTAGCACGTTGTTTGTCTGCGGGACGCTCTCTTTTATCCGGACCAAACACCTCTTGAAGATTATCTCCATCAATCGGCTCCGCGCTCTCATTGGGTACACTTTCCAATTTTCCACCAAGTGAGGGTATTTGAAAATTTTTACACAACTCGCTCCAAGTACACCGCTTCACATCTCATCAAGTCAGCTTTAATTTTCCCCTTTTTTATTTGCCTGTTTTGTCATAAGCGTTAAACGTTGGACAATCACTGTGCATTATCGGGTCCATTTCCCGTCAACATATCTTTGTACGCACCGACCTGTTTTCGGTCGTGAATCTTCATAAACTTGTTCATAGATTCACCCGTTGGTCTTTCCGATAAAGTTGTTCTGTTCGAGTGCTCGATCCAAGCTCGGCTCAAGATTTCTTCTTTGTCATCCAACATATTTGAGTCAGCCTTGTTTCCATATCTTCATTTTCAACGCCCTCGTCCCCAATTCAACACGGTTTTTCAACCGTCTTTTTTTGTTTTCGCTTAGGTTCACGAGTTTTTGGCTGGGTATTTTTGAATTGTGTTGTGATGATTGTTGTGAAAACATTGTGGTTGTGATATGTTTAAAAAAATGACGTTCTGATAGATGATTGTGGTGAAAAAGTGGGTTGTGTATTCTTAATTCGTGTAACCTGGAACCCGTATGTTATTTTGAGATACGCCCATTGTGATTGATAAGCATTGAGCGGTGACATTTGCGTTTCCATAAGGGGAAACGGTATTGCGACGAGTTTGAATGTTTTGTAACCTGGGGTAGACGGATTTCGATGGTTTTTGCGAAATGAGTATTGGTTGTGGATTGGGAGAAGATGGGTAAAAAAACCCGGTGTATTATTCGTGGTTGAGAAATTTTTTTTTGGAGAAGAAGATTATATGTTTAGAGTAATAATAATATTGTTGTAGAGAAGTGTGTGTTAAAATGGTAAAATGGGGTGTTATGAATGAGGAAAAATAGGTATAAAAAAATTATTTGTTTAAACTTTGGAAATATATCCGTTGGGTTGCAACGGCTCACTTTTGTCTTTTTGTTTCGTCGTAGAGATGGTAAGGTTTTCGGTTTTTGGCCGGTGGCGAGGTAACATGGTATGGTGACAAGGGGCGAAGCCACTCGCCACCATACCCTCCTCTCTAAGACTTTTCCACATATTAGCCACCACTATTTTCTTATCTTTTCAATACATGTAGATCTTTAATTTTTTTTTTTTCTGGCTTACCTTTCATACTCGCAGGGCCGGCCCTAGCTATGGGCGGCGCGGGTGACTGCCCAGGGCATCCGAAAAATAGAGGGCATCATTTTTGTGATACTGTGAATAGGTTTATCTGATGTTTTAGTGATTCATCCATGGAGAAATATGAAATGGAGAAGAAGACGAGTTATATACAGAGAGAAGAAAGGATATTGTGATTTCCGAGATAATAGTAGGCGACTTCAATTTCTATTTTAATATAATAAGATCTGTGTTGGCTTTAATGTTGAAAGTATTTCTTATGATATTTTTCGTCAATCTTGTACCTTTATTTCTAATTTTAATTTTAATATGGTTTTAGATATAACTTCCTGATACAGTTTTTGTTTCAATGACAAGACATGTCGGGCCGTTGTTGGTCGGTTTTTTGATGATTTAAAACCGGATCGAACCGATTCATCCGAACCAACCAGGCTTTAGTTTTTTACATTTTTCATATTGGTGATCAATTTGATGACGACAGTGACAAGAACTAAAGCTACAAAGAAGATGGTGTTGAGGCATGGTTGGGGTGATATCTATCAAAATTGAATCCGGTTATGTTTTAGATTTTGATTTTAAAAAGATTTGAATTTTTTTCAAAATCTGAATTTGGGTATGTATCTTCTTTTTAGTTTTAATGAATTTATTAAGACGTTCTCATTACGTATATTTTATAAAGTTTTGATTTTTATCAAGAGTTTGGATTTTGGTATATGTGAGATGCTTTTTATAATGAATCTGTTGTAATCTTTTTGCTTTTTTGATTCAGGCTATTGTGAGTTTAGTTGCACATGATATAGCTCTCATATTGTGTTAAAAAGGCTTGACCAAAAGCAAAAATATTTAATTGGACAAGATAAACACATCTTTACTTTTTTGTCTCAAAAAGTTTGAAAACTGTTTAATTAACTGTGTGATGTAAAAATCAATACTAACTTTTGGTGTCTTGGTTAATAAAACTAGATCTTCATTTGTCAATCTAATTTTAAGATGTTTTGATATGTTTTTTTAGTGAGTTTCTTGTCATCCAATTTTGTCATGTTTGACATTATAGATTTTAAGAGTTATGTTTCTAGTTCTTAGTTTGTGACCAAGTCTATTTTATATGTGATTACAGGTTGACGGAAATGAATAACAAATAGTATCTCGAGCAACATGCAAAAATGGCAGCAGAGAAACGACTTCCAATAAGGGATGAATCCATTAACGACCAAGTTGTACAAGCATGAACACAAGTCGATACAACTGGATTATGTTAGCATTTATTCATCTTAAACAAAGGGGAAAATGATTATATGTACTCATAAATTTATGTATATCGAAAAGTGATCATGATTCATGATGTTACTACTAGGGGTCAGCATAGGTCCAAGACCGGACCGGACCGAGGACCGACTTGGTCCAAAACGCCGGACCGAAATGGTACGGTCCGGTCCGGGTCGGTCTTCGGTCCGGTCTGGTCCTACACGGCGTAATCTTCGGGTTTTTAGTAAGCCCGGACCGGACCGGACCGAGACCGAGACCGAAACTAACAAAAACTCCGGACTGAGGACCGGACCGCGATCTGATCGATCCGGTCCGGTCTTCCAGTCCGGTCCGGTCTCCGGTCCTATATGCTCACCCATAGTTACTACTCATATCTTATTTATTACATAGATGGTATACAATGGTTGTCTTGAAGTAAGACAAAATATGAAGTTCTAGGGTGTAGTGGGAATAATTGTTTATTATATAGATGGCATACAATGCTTGTTTTGAAGTATGACAATATGAAATTCTAGAGCGTACTGAAAAAAAGTATAAAAGATACTCGTATTAATTTTATAACGTTACAAAAAGAATAGAATCCAACATTACTAAAAGAATTGGAAAAAGGAAAAAAAAAGGGAAAATGAAAAAAAAGGAGAAAAAAGACAAAAAACGATTCAGGGATCAATGGTGCAAGCGCTAAACGACAAAAAAAACAACAGTAAAACATCCATTGGAAAAAAAAATAACGTAAAACATCCGTTGCAAAAAAACATTACTAAAAAATTGGAAAAAAATGAAAAAAAGGGGAAAAAGACAACAAAACGAGTTAGGGACCAATGGTGCAAACGCTAAAGCACAAAAAATAGCAACAGTAAAATACCTGTTGGAAAAAACAAAAGACGAAAAAAAAATTAGTGAGGGACCAACGGTGAAATAATGACGAAAATTTGAAATTAATAAATTGCCCATCGTTGAAAAGTCAAACTAACACCCGTTACGTATAACGGGGCTCGATGGACCAAACGGGTAAGAACAATGACAAAAAAAGACTAACGACATCGATCCCCGTTATCTAGGGACTGAATCCTCAATCGGGCTTAACCATAGGGACGAACAATGTAATTTACCCGACATAAAATTAAGCACGTGTTGATGAAATTTGAAAAAAAATATAAACAAATGAGCTAGGTGGCATTAATGAATACGTGGAAAGAGATAACATGACACGTGGATTGTAACGCAGCGTATGTTTGCCGCCTCTTAATCTGAACGTGTCTTCAAGTCAATCACGCAACCACCTTTTGAACCATTTGTGTTGCTCTTTCAGTCTCTTTATTTTTTATACAGAACTTGCAGGATTTTACAAACGTGTATAAAGTTGTACTTCATGTTATTCAATAAGTAAAATATTTAGTTAATGGCAGTACTGATGATATATACATTTGCAAATGTATGTTGAGTGTGTGATTAAAATGTATGTTAAAACCAGACGCATCTAATAAATGATGATATTTAATAACTTCTGATTTAAATAGATAACAAACGATTAAAAAGCTTCGCCGCTAGATTTTTTGGATTGCAAAATTAATTCTATAAAAAACTTCATTTGTATATTTATGCGTTATAACATTACTTTTCATAATCGGTTGAACTCTATTAAGTAGCTTCACCACCTCAGATGCAAGGAAAACAAATGTATCAAACACGAAAGCAATAAACACGTTTTGATTTATAATGTATGTTGCCACTTTGCACGAGGTGACTTTCAAAGCAGCCTAACCCAATGTAAAACCTCGACTCCACAAGATGAGAAACCCCTGTCAGATCCACGCACGCATGTTTCCCTCCACCCCATCCAAAAACCAAAATGTCTGTCGGTCTAAGTGTGGATCTTTCGCCCGTGCTTTTTTGGCGGAGATCCCGACACGCCTACATATGTCAAAAGAACGTCCCTAACCATATCATGTCGGTACTTGAAGCCTGAAATCTCTTTACAATGAACCGCATGTTCTCCAAAGGAATCTAATGTCTTGCGACAACAGGGTATTTCACATCAACCGGAAGTAATGAAATCATGAGACGATACTTAAAGATAGTGCGGTATTCCATTGGTGACATATGTTGACCGAGCTCGTCTATAAGGATAGCTAGTAGGAAATCCTGAGCATGTGGTGCGCGTAGACACTCAAAAACCGTTTTCTGTCTCACTCTCCTACAGTCACGTCAAAGTGGATTTCCATATCCTTGACTGTTTCACTGAAAAGGACACTCGTCAGTATTTGTTGGGCTTTAGACGGGGCACTGTCTTTATTAGTGAAATTGCTAAAGCGGAAATGAGCGCTTTAAACGCTTAGATGGGACGATGACCTTATTAGACACGCTTTTGGAAAAAAAATATAGATAGGTATGGGCATGTTTGGCAAGAGCTTTTTTGAAGCTTCTTATGGAGCTGTAAGCTTTTGCTATAGAAATAATCTCTTTCAGAACAAGTAGCTCTGTTTGGATGCATCAACTTCAAACTTTTATTTAAACAAGTAGCTCCTAAATGAAAAGATGATTCATGAAGCTTTTAATATTGTTAAAAGCTGTTAAAATTGCAAATTACTAATATACCCTCCAACCATATTATAATCTATTTAAATATGTTCTTTTAAGTCATTTTACATCTTATCATCACAGTTAACAGCTAATTTACTAAACACTTTTATTGGAAGATACACATAACGTAAAATTACGCTACAACTATTTTTGCCAAACATACACATAACGTAAAATTACGCTACGTTAGAAAAATCTATTTGATCCATGGCACCTTCGGGAACCAACTTTCGTCCCCACTTGTTACAAACGTGTTCCACATTTACTTATAAATGAAACTATTCTTAACCGTTGGTTCTACTTTGAGGTTTTCTTCATTTGTGGATCTGAAGTGTTCACTGGTCTTAATCATTATGCATGACCGGATCTACATATACTAGTTGTTGCATGTGTCAATCTGTATTCTGTAGTGTTCACTGGTAAGAATAACTGAAGTTTTTAACGGAATATTATTCGGTAGATGCTTTCTTCTAATCGATCGTACAATCAACTTTATGACCACCAATCCGATGAAGAGTTAAGATCAACATAGACCAATTATTTGTTATAGATCCAATGAATCAATCTCAACTATCTATTTTTTCATTAAAAATAAAAAAACTCACTTTCCGCCTCTTTTTTAAAAATAAAATATCTTATAAACGGTAAATCGTCACACGACAAAAAATACACCATCGCGACGAGTATTTTTTTATCTTTCAGTAGACGGGTGACACGATATACTTTCGAGGAACTTTTTTTTGATTTTTTTTTCAGTCACGAATTGCGAAAATCATATATGATTCGTATAACGGATCATATATGATTTCATAAAATCATATATGATTTGTGATTCCGACGAATTTTTTTTCAATTTTGTTTCAGTCACGAATTGCGAAAATCATATATGATTCGTAAGACGAATCATATGATTTCATAAATCATATATGATTTCATAAAATCGTATATGACTTCATAAAATCGTATATGACTTCATAAAATTATAAAAAAATTTGCTTGGTAAAAAAAAGGAAAAAAAATACCGAAGCGCGGCAACGCGCGGCTAACTTTAAAATAAACGACGCAAAAAAAACCCGGCGTACGCTAAGTAAAAAAAACAAAAACAAAAAAGAAAAATTATTATTCGGGAAAAAATTAATCCCGTCACAACGCGCGAAGTCTTATGCTTGAGCACACCAATAAAAAATAACCTGCCCCGCAGCAACGCGCGATTACTTTGGCTTTGGCTTGTTTACTTATAAATGAAACTATTCTTAACCGTTGGCTCTACTTTGAGGTCTTCTTGATTTGTGCATCTGAAGTGTTCACTGGTCTTAATCATTATGCATGACCGGATCTACATATACTAGTTGTTGCATGTGTCAATCTGTATTCTGTAGTGTTCACTGGTAAGAATAATTGAAGTTTTTAACGGAATATTATTCGGTAGATGCTTTCTTCTAATCGATCGTACAATCAACTTTATGACCACCAATCCGATGAAACGATTATTCTTGTTTGATTCCAAGCAATAATTTCCTTATAAAGAAACGTATAATTTTCCTTAAAATTATACCTTATATTTAACCATCAAGATCGTTGTCCCGAGGCAACATTAAATGCATTCATTAAGATATATTCACCAATATACATTTAATGTTGCACGTCCATCCCTTCCAAGGCATATTCATATTTTCTCCATACACGTGTTAATTTCACAAGAATGAGTCATCACTCTACACCCACAAAACCGCTTCACACACACAAAATATTCTCAAAATCAAACCCACAAACCAGAAACGATTGATTTCCACAAACCAAAACAAAAAGAAGCAGCAACGATTAGATTCTACGCCTAAATCAAATCTTAGTTTTCGTTGATTTATGTTTTGATTATGAAATTATGGTTGTCATATGATTTTGAAACTAGGGTTTATGTCAAAAAATTGGGGGGTTTTATGATTTTAAGTATGAGATTATTCAAAGACCCACATAAAGAAGTGTGGGAGTTCAGACCTTCAAATTCATGTTAAAAATTTAAGTTTGAGATATGGGTTTTCTTTTTGGTGTATTATGTTGTCGAATAGTTACATATATATATCCATAGATTTTTCAGAAAACACTTCTCTTTCGACTTGCATGGCAAAATGAAAATGAACTTCATTCCTGTGTTAAGTGGGAAATGTAGTTATTTGACTTTGAGCCCTATGAAAACTGGAGTTTTACATTGTTCTTGATGTGGCCTTCATGTAGTGACTACCTTGGCCATTGAGTGTAAGGTTTGGAGCATAGGAGGTCTTCACTAATGGTCAATGGTTTATTAGTACATTTGAATAGAAATGTAGACATGTAGTCAAAGCAATAGTTTCTCCATGGAGCAATTACTTTGTATGGCTGTTATATGAAGTCTGTGGTGAATTTAGGTCAATGATTTTCATTTTTATACTCATAGAATGTTTAGTTCATGTATATATAGTTGCTTTGTTTTTGTTTTGAACATGTCCATCCATCACAAATTATTGATTTTGTAGCATGTTATAAATGAACTTTCATTTTAACAAAGATTACTAGGAAAATGTAAGTTTGTAAATTTAAGAATTGTAGTGGTAAATGTGAAAATCATATTTTTGGTAGGGGACAGTTGTTCCCATATGTTCCCCTCATCCTCATGTACTATGTTTTATAAGCTCACTTTTTTGGCTTATTTTGAAACTTTCTGGCTTATATAAGTGCATTATGACTTAATAAACCCTATATAAGCCAACAAAATTTGAAAATAAGTCACAAAAAAGTGAGCTTATGAAACATAAGCCCAAAACCAAATGAGATTCAGGTTTCCGACAATTGATCAACTTTATGAGGCGTTTTTTGTTTAAGATTATTTTTTTGGCTTATGAGCTAATTTTAGTAGGCATGTATTTCATAAGTTTGTTTGTTCTGATTATGAGCTTATTGGGACTTATATGTAATAAGCTAGAAAAGAACATGCTTACTTTTGTGATTGTTGGGGTTTTTAAATATAGTCGGCGAATTATGATTTTTTAGTTTTTGTGATTTTTTTAAGAATTAAGCATGTTCAGTTGAGGGTTTTTAAAGGACAGGTGGCGTCGTTTTAGAGTTAACGAGTTCTCTCGAATGCCTAGAATCAATTTGATTATTGTTGAGGCGGGTGTGTGTTTGAGTTGCACTATAGTGGTGGATATCTATGGTGGTTCTGAACATGGAATTGCAGCTGCTTGATGCTTATGTTATATAGTAGTTATATAAACACAGAATGCTAAAATGTAAACATATCGTGATTTATGGAAGAGACGACGATTAACATACATGTATGGTTACGAGTCTGAGTTGAGGCGTTCATGCCAATGTTTTTCTTTTAAATACAGGACAACACTTACCCAAATTCACGGTTAACACATTCTTTGTACAGGTTGTTGATCAGAGCATGTACCAGAGTATGAATCTGCCACAGAGTATAACGACCACATAGTTGCCCAAATTCACGGTATAACGAAGCTGCCAGAGAGTTCGTTGTTGATCAGAGCATGTACCACGCTTCGCTGCTAATTACAGCTATATTTGTACAAGTTGGTTTAACAAAGCTCCTATTGCCTAACACATGTTCAGAGTGAAGGTAAAATAAGTTTCTTTTGCCTTTTATTATTGAATGTTTCAAACGGCTGTTTATAATTGATTCATGTCCATGAATTTTTTGGTGTCTTTTTTTGTGTACAACATTTTCAGATTCTACACATTCGGCTCGAGAGCCATTTCGAAGACATGCATACCTTTGGCAGGATGTAAAAACACGCGTCATAGTAGAAAATAGATCGCCCAACGTAGTAGAAATGAACCCATGGGGCCATGGTTTGGGTAGTGAGTGTAACGCCAGTCGGGCAAGATCATTGGGTAAAGAGGTTATGTTCGATTTTGAGCATTCAGCTGTCCGTTTAACGTCTACTGAACAGGATTTAAATAATGCTCTAATGGAATCCAGGAGCTTTCAGTAGTGATCAGAATATTTGGTTCTATAACTATAATGTTACAATGTAGATGGTGCGGGCGATGAACACACTCACCCCATACGTGGAAGGCAGCTTTACTAGACATAGGCTAATGTTTAAAATATGTTTTGGCAAACGTACAAAGTGTCCGTACAATACCAATACCACCATGTAGCCATATATGTTCACACTACTACTCTCATTTCATGTCACCTCCACTACCCACACCTATTTCTCAGTAGCCAGCTTTTGCTTCTCAGGTTTGTTTTTTCTTAGCCTTTGTTTACTTTATTTTCATTATTTAGTATGTTTGAACGATTCTGTTTATACAAAATGAATGGTTTGGTTGACTATGCTATAGGTAGAGGTTTTTGTATTTCGCTTGATAAGTTTGGTATCTAAGTACTTTTCTTTATATTGCGTTTCAATGCTGATAGATAAAGTAATGTACTCTTATTTGGTAATTATGGGTGATGCTAATTGAGATCGGAAGATTTGAGCTAAGTAAATGAAATAATGAATAGTTTAGATTTTGAATAGAAATTTTAATCAATTCTATTCAAAATCTAAACATACACGCACATAAGAATTTTATTGCAGATATATGTGTTGTGTTCGGCAGGTAGAATACATGTAAGACTACTATCTGCAATATTTAAATATATAGATATATGTCCCGCGTTAAAAATGGTGGATCTGTATATGATGCTAGGCTACTAAGCTTAGAAATTATTATAAAAAAGTGTGAAACATCAGATAAACTCAAATAAAGATTGGCCTTCGTGATTGTTTTCATGTCTGCAAAGGTTAAATCATATTTTTATATAAGGTGATGTCTGACTAGCCGTGATGATTTCTTTCATGTCTGCAGAATGGAGAGAAGCAATATCAGCGATCATGTGGAGCTATTTCTGACTTCATCGCCCGATCTAATGTTAAACTAGCATATAACTTTTGGCAAGTGTTTCTACTATAATTGTATTCATTCCTTTTGACATTAAGTTATTATAGTGTTATGTATCTTAGTTAAGAGTTGGCACTTCTTAGTCACTTTTTAACCTGTTAGAAACATCTAAACATTCGTTTATGTGTGTAAACCAACATAATGTTCAACGGCCCGCGGCGAAGCGCGAGCTGACATACTTGTTTGATTGAAATAGCAAAAGTTTCAAAGAAAATTTACATCTCACTTTCTATAGTTTGGATTTTACTTGATATGATATCACTTAATTATGAGAAACAATATTTTTCAGAGAACGTACACTTTGTCAAGAGATTGTGCAAGTGTTAACAAGAGGTAATTATGGTGGCTTAACCTAATAATGATGTTTTATTTATCTAATTAATCTAGGATTAATTTTATATCTCCTTCTCTTTTCACCATTAATTTCATATATACCCAAATTACAACATTAGAATGCATGATGTACTATACTTTTGATGCATGTTTGGGTAAATATGAAATTAATGGTGAAAAGAGGGGGAGATATGAAATTGCCCCATTAATCTAAACACTCAAATTCAGATGAATGTCCAAATGTGAAATGTTATGTTTAACCAAGTCACAATACCGCATATATATCATATCATGTCAACTGTCAAGTATTTAATCATATATGTCACCTAAATGATTCAAAACACTTGACTATCTAGATAAGCTATTACAAATTGGAGTGATAACACAAGTAGTTGTAGAGCTTGAGATTTTCGATCGAGATTTGTGTTCAAGACTCACGTACATGTGTCAACATCAGGACCTTCAGACACGTAAAACAATTAGTTTCGAATAGGACTTTGCAAGAAAAGTGTTACTTCTTCCAAAACGAGCAAACAACTCTTGAAGGCACCGTCGACTCACCGAGTTCTGAACATTGCATAAGAATATAAGATGTGTTCGTTAGTCAACATTGCCGATTATTAGTGTCTTACAAGAGTTTTTTTTTTTAGAACGGCAACTTTATTAAAAACCACTAGCAAGAAGCTAGAAAATTACAAGGAAATTAAATAAGGATGCTGAATCCAGCTATCCCAACGAAAAGTACATTTACTTCTAGCACTACACCAGTTAAACGAGCGCAAAACTATATCATCGAAAAGAACATCTTTCCGAGGTTTTTTTGCAGCGAACAATAACTGGTTTCTGAAGATCCATATGCTCCACCACATAACATAAAAAACACCTTCTAACACTCCTTTAGAATTGGCTGACAACCGAATCGAGTTAAACCAAACGAACCAAGAGTGATATGAATCAAAAGGGATCCACGCTTGATTCCACCATCTACAAACTAACCGGGTGACGCCTACAGCCATGTCACATCGAAACAGAATGTGGTTCGAATCTTCCTGATCAGTGCAACCAATTGGGCAAGAAATCGGAGACACTAAAACGCCCCTATGAGCCAGATTTACACGCGTTGGCAAACGATCCAAGGAGACTTTCCAAGCAAAAATATTAATTTTGATCGGAATGGACCTAACCCACCTTGTAGGGGAATCTGATTTCGGAAGAAAAGTTTCGTCAAGAAGGTTACGGACATCTTTAACGCGAAAGACACCATCCCCGTTCATATCCCAAACCCATCTATCTTCAGAATTTGAAACAGAAACCGATCCAAGAATATCATTTAATTGCGCAAGTTGAGAAGCTTCCACTCCTCCTCTGACCATACGGCGAAAAGACGAAGCAACAGGAACTTTCAGCTTGATATCCACATAACAATCTTTATCAACTTCCAGCGCATACAGACGCGGAAACTTATGGCAGAAACAATCATCACCAATCCACAAATCTGTCCAAAATCTTGTGCACCTGCCATTTCCAATCTTTATTTTACAATGGGATAAAAAATCAATACCTTGATCTTTGAGCACTTTTACTTCTTTAACAATAGAACACCAATTAGAAGGATAGGTAGCCAAGAGATCCTTCCAATTCGAGCCGTGACAAGCATGAATAAATCGAGACCAAAGAGAATTCTCACGAGATATAAACCGCCACACCCACTTTAATAAAAGCGCCCTATTTAGAGCGTAAAAACTAGAAACGCCTAAACCTCCATGCTTCCTTGGCGCGAGCACCTTAGCCCATTTCACCCACGCTATCTTCCTATCATTATCCTTGCTACCATTGAAAAAATCCCTTCGAATAGCCTCCATTGAGCTCAAAACAGCCTTGGGAACCTTATATAGCGACATATTATAAATAGGAGTAGATCCAAGAACCGACTTAAGAAGAGTAAGCCGGCCCCCAATAGAAAGGGTCTTAAGCTTCCATTTAGATAATCTAGTCTTGAGCTTATTAATAGACTCATCCCATGCTTTTATCAAAGAATTATTCCCACCGACGTTAATACCTAAATATTTGAAGGGCATTTTCATAACCGAACAACCCAACGAATTAGCAGCCTCAAGAACTTGGGAAGAAGGAACACCCACTCCAAGCAGATTGCTTTTTCTAATGTTAATAGATAAACCGGACAACAAGGAAAAACAGTGAAGCGTGTGCATGATACCTCTAATATTAGTTTGAGACCATTCGCCAATAAAAACCGCGTCATCCGCATAAAATAGGTGAGAAATCATGGTCGAAGCATCTATCCTCACTCCGGTGAAAATTCCAGCATCTATAACACGCGAGAACGAAAGATGTAAGGATTCCATAATAAGAATGAATAAGTAAGGGGCCAAAGGGTCCCCTTGCTTTAGCCCGCGATGAAACTGAAACTCCGACGTCGGACTTCCATTAACAAGAATAGATGCCATACTCGAAGAAAGGCAACCTTTAATCCACGACCGCCATTTGACACTAAACCCAAAAGAATGAAGAACATCCTCTAGGTAATCCCAACGAATAGAACATATATATACTTATAGTATTCGGCCATGGTATGTGCTTAATTACACATACCTTTTACCTTTAAAAACGAGCTAAAATAACCAAAAACGGACTTAAAATGCCAAATATATGCTTGTTTTGCTAATTGTGTTGTGCAGGAACGGATAACTAAGAAAAGGACGAAAAACAAAGCCAAAACGACAAAACCGGACTCGGAATGGAAAAGACCGTGAAAGACAAAGCCAAATCGAAGCCGGAAAGTCAATCAAGTCAAAAAGTCAACAGAAAAGTCAACTGGTCAAAGACAAAGTCAACCCAAGTCAACCCCGAGGCCAAAGTCAAAGAAATATAAGTTTAGGGACTGAAATTGTAAATCCCTAAACTTATATATAAGGAAGAAAAGAGGAGAAAAGAAGACAAGGGGTCAAACTGCCAAATTGGCAAAGCCTAACCACAAGGGCCATAGCTGCCAACCCCTCTAACTTGTACACCAAAGGGACGTGGGGTGCAAAGAGTTATATAACTCTTGGGGACTTGTTTTGCCAAGTCCCCAAAAGTTATATAACCACAAGGACGAAATGTGCAATGAGACAAGTAACCTTCAAGGACTAAAATTGCCAAATCTCCCAAACCCACACTCTGTTATAAACATAACCCCTTTTCCCGCCCAAATTTCCCCCCAAAACCCACTCACGGGTTTGCCAAACCGTTTTTACCCTGCGTTTCTTCCCTATCTCCCCCCTCCACTATCCCTAGAACCCATAAAGTATGCCATGGTGGCAATCCCACCAATTTCGAGCAAAAGGGACGGCTATGATTGAAGAAAAGAAGCACAAACATGTAATCAAAGGCTGGAAATACGTTTTTGGTTTTACTCTCACAACAAACACATAAGCAGCTTATAAAAGAAAGAGAAGACAGTAGTTAGGAAGTAGTAGTTAGTTTTATTTTCAGCTTTGTAATTTTTCCTTAATTTTCAAGCATTTTCTTTTAAGTTTTTAAAATTCAGCTTTAGTCACTTGTACCTTTGTTCTTTAAGCTTGTACTTCATCATTTGAGTAATAACATTCCGTTTTCAAGTTTACTTGAACTTTGTTTTCAATAATAAGCTTTTTTAATCCAATAAGCTCTTAATAAGCTCATTTGAGCTTATTCCTGTTCATAAGCTCGAATTTAGTTAAAAGTCTGTTTTTAGACATTCATTTACTCATTCTTATCATTTTAAGTCAAAGCATGATCACTTGAGGCATTTGTGTTCGATTTTGAAAGCTACAAGGTTTATTAAGCTTCATATAGCTTATTGAGCTTTTAAAGCTCAATGGTTTAGAGGCTAGGTAGCCAATAGGTTCATGTTGTTTAAGCCACTCATTCAAATAGAGTGGCTAGGTCTGAGACTTCAATTCCAGGTTTAACCCTTTATAATTCATTTTAGCATTCACATAGCTTATTTCATTTAGCTCATTTCATTGCCTTTTTGTGAGTTTAATCTTGTTTAAAATTGCTTAGTTAGTTAATAGATGCAAATGTCTTTAGGAAATTGTAGTTAGGATTCATTAGTTTCATTTTTACTAAATCTGTCATAGTAAGTAGTGATAAGCTAGTAGAGAAACTAGCTTAATCTAATTAATAAGCTGTTACTTTTATTTTTAAAATAGCTTAAGTAGGTCAATCTAAATAGAAGTAGATAAAATGTTTAAGTTGTTTGAGCTTTTATATAGATTTTAAAGTCAATCTAGTTTTGACAGAATTCATTAAGGAGTGTTTGGTATAAGCTGTAGTTGACTCTTAAAGTCAACTACACTATGTCAAAACTTTTCATTTAGTTGAGCTAGGACATAAAACAAGGTTTTAAACAATTTTTAGAAGTTAGCTTTTTGAATTCCAAAGTTTAAAGTTTAAAAACTTCTCATTTGCACCAGGGCAGCTTTTAGGTGTTTAGTGTTTTCAACTTTTAGAGATTTAAAAGCTTAGTAGTTTTCCATTATGGCAAATATAGGTTTAGCAGTACCTAGTGAGTTGGTTTAGAGGTTTATAACCTCAAAGTGTAGTTTGCATTTTAGTACTTTGCCAATTGCATCAGCAAACAGCAGGTTAAACTGCTGTTGCTTGTGAATTTTTAAGCAAACTTTGAGCATTCATAAGTAAATTCTAGACTTTAGAATTAAGCATGCCTCTAGAATTCCATTAGCTTATAACTTTTCATCATTTAGTTTTCAATTTTAAGCATTTTAACTAGCTTATTTTTACTGTCAAAAGTAGCATAATAATGCATTAGTGTCTAGTTTAATTTCCTTCTTGATTTCTTATTTTTAGTTGGAATTGTTAGAAACCTTTTATCTAGGTTGAATAAAGGTAGTTAGGGTAGCTTATTTTCAAAATTTCAGCTTCTAAAGTTTAGAAATAAGCTGTGAAGCTTATTTGAAAAAGCTTATAACAGTTTAAGCCTAAAACTTGCACTTTTTCATCTTAATTTTCTTGTTAAATTTGTTAATACTAGGGTAATTTTTGTTTAAATACCATTAGTACACATCATGAGCATCAAGTAGCTTCTTTTAGTTTTAAATTTCATTCAATAATAAGCTAGGAATAAGCTAAAACTCAAAAAGCTAGTTAAAACACCACTTACTGTAACAGTTAGAAAGATGCTTATTTTCTAGCTTATTCAGTTGTTAAAAGTCAAAAGTGTCTTTGTTAATGTTGTAGAGAATAAGCTCTTTTATAAGTTTGTAGTTTTAAGTTTTTGCTGAATCTCATTTTTCAATAAGCCAAAAATAAGCTAGAATCGTAGGGTCTATTTTGTAACATTTCAATAGTTGAAGGGCACCCGTTTACACTGAACTGTAAATTTCCCATACTTTGCCCGCCTACCCTTTACTTTTGTCTTTTACACTTTCTACCCTAGAGTTTGCAAAAAAATAAAAAAGGGGGAAAGACACTTGGCCCGGGTGAGCAAGACTCGAACCCGGGACCAAGCGATACAAACCCCCTTTTACATACACACTCTACCACTGCGCCCTTGGGTCTTTTTCGTTAAAGACTCAAGGGACTTTGGTTATATACACATTTTGGCTTTTAAGCCTTATAAGCTGTTCGAGCTTATTTCGGGCTTATTTCTCAAGCAACCTTGTGTTTTCTTATTTTTCGTAGGTCAGTTATAAAGTGAAGTATTTTTTGTAAATTTTTCAGAATTTTTAGTGATCGTTTAATATTTTTTATAATTTAATTTAGTTAAAAGTTTATTTAATTCATAAAAAATACAAAAATTATCAAAAAAATATTTTGCTTTTTTAGAAAATTTTCTTTTATCATCTAGTTTGTAGGAAAAATATAAAATTTTTCGTAGGGTCATTTTTATAACTTTTCCTTTTTTAAAGAACGGGTCCGGGTACGGGATTTTGTTTTGACTCGTTTTTGGGTCAAACGAACTCCGTTTTCGGTCTAGTCTTTTTCATTCTTCGTTATTTGATCCCTAGAGTAGTTTAGAAGTGAAAAATTCTCCGTAGGGTTATTTTTAAAGAATTTAGGTTTTTCCCCCTTTGTTCGGGATTCGGGCCCTCGTTTTCTAGTTTAATTTCATAATTTTTAGGTTTTTCTTAAACGTTTTTGTTTGTTATTGTTTAATTTGACTTTGTGAATCTCCCAAATCAATTCCTTCATTCAAACTCAAATCTTCGATTGTATCAATTTTCCATTCCAGCCTCGTTGGGGATAAACGACCCGGGAAAGCTCTATACTACTTCTCGGTATCATTGATCTTGTTGGTTTTTACACTTATTTATATATTTTATATTTTACTATATATTATATATATTTACGGTGTGAATACCAGCCAGTCAGCTACTGATAATGAATTACCTACTCCTCCACTTCAAACTATTATTGCTCTACCAGCTATTATACCATTAATGTTTGATTCCTGAGATTTCCTTCCTCCCGAGGGAATTTCACCTAAAGACACTGAAACTTCTAAATCACCCATTTTAGTATCTCCATCCTCATCAGTAGGATCTTCATCATCGGTTAGGTCAACTACATCACCACCAGACTATCCCTTTGATAAGTCTATCTTCGCAAAATTAGATAACTCATTATGTATCATACCGCGACCACTAGGAGAAGAACCAGTCCCCGAGGAATCTAATGATATAGATGCTTGTCAAAAAGTTCATCTCTAGAAATAAGGATACCCAGATTCGTTGTCAAGAGTCTTCTAGACAAAATCTAAGAACTCAAAAACAACGAAGGAAAACCACTAGATTAGATCTATGTCATTTACAGCTTTCTAGAATCTAGCCACTGGATGAATGGTATAAATAATGACGCTTATTATGTAAATTATATAGACAAGTTGTTTATGATCTAATACAGTGATGATTCCATTATATCTCGTTGTTTCATTATACCAGTTATGTATGTTGAGATTGTCTATCCTATATCCTGTCATAGGATGACTCATATCTTTATCCGAGATTACTATGATTCTTTTACCATATAATTTTCCTCAAACCTTTAAACACTAAGCCTCCTATTGGATCACTCATTCAATTATCTCCGTATTTATCTCTGGAAGTCTTAAATTCTAAAATTTTTGTTGAATCCTGCAATGTATTACCAAAGAATGATCATAAATCTTTGTGTTATAATTCTTATACCTTAACTTGTGATATGACTATATCGTTTTATGGATTCTTATTCTATGTCATCTTGTATATAGATGCCTCCCAAGAAAACATCAACATCTGAAACACCAGCCATAACTTTGGCTGCCATCCAGCAACTAATTGCTGATGGCATTGCCGCAGTTCTGGAAGCACAAGCTGCAACAATGGTAAATGCTAGTAATCTCAACAGGAACACCGGACCTACTGGAACTCCTGTAGCCAAAATGGGAAACTATAAAGAGTTCGTTAGCTGTCAGCTTTTCTACTTCAATGGTACGAAAGGAGCAATTGGCCTCATTCACTGGTTTGAGCGGACTGAATCGGTATTTTCTCGTAGCAATTATGCCGAGGAAAACAAAGTGACGTTTGCTACTGGTACCCTAACCAATGACGCCCTATCCCGGTGGAATGCATATGCCCAACCTATTGGAATAGATCAAGCCAATTAAATCACTTGGACCGAATTGAAAAGGCTCTTAATCAATAAGTATTGCCCTCGAACTGAAGTCAAGAAAATGGAAGACGAATTTTACAACTTGGTTGTTTAAGGAAATGATCTTAAGACTTACATTAGGAGATTCCAGGAATTGGCAGTATTATGCCCAAACATGGTGCCAAATTCTAAGAAACTCATAGAAGTCTTCATCGGGGGATTACCCATAAGTATTAAAGGAAATGTTACCGCTTCAAAGCCTCAAACTTTAGAGGAAGCCATTACCATAACTCAAAGATTGATGGAGCAGGTAATAACACACAATTCTGCGCAAGACACTAATAATCACAAACGAAAGTTTGAAGATAGAAGAAACACCACCACCAACAACAACTATCCCAATGAACACAACAACAATAACCACTCTAACAATCACAATAACAACAACTACCAAGATAACCGCAACAATAAGAACCGTAACAATGATTACCACCAACAACATAATAGAAGACAAGAAACCTTCAGGACTTATGCTGCCACCAACGGGTATACTGGAAACATCCCTTGTGTGAAAGATGAACCCTGCATCACATAGGACCTTGCACTGTCAAGTGTCAAACTTGCAACAAGATAGGTCATCTGACCAAGAACTGCAGAACCAAAAGACCAGCTACTGGAAACAACCTACAACCAGTATCTGTAACTTGTAATGCCTGTGGAGAAAAAGGACATTATGCAAATCAATGCTCAAAAGCAAACAACAGGGCCACAAGAAAGTACACTTAGAGAAAAGCTTGCTTCTGTTCACTTTAGTATTTCTACCCTAGAAACAACTCCCGAGGATATTCAAGTTCATCACCAGAATCTTCTGAAACACACTTCATAAGCTTAAAAACCCCAAACACCAAGCTATTATCCTTGTTGTCTAGAATCCTACCACGAGATACGTAGCATAAGTATCAACACTCTTAAAGTTTCAGTGATGTAAGATATGTAAAGTTATCCATGAAATAATAAAGTGATGATTCTGTTACATCTTGTTATCTGGTGTTATCAAAATTCGACATCGTTTATCAATTCCATTAATTCTATTATGTTCAACTCTGAATACTCCCCTCATACCTTTGAAACACTTATTATCATTGAAATACGACAAATATGGACATCATTACAATTAACATCTCATTATCCTTAGCATTACCTTTTATGATTTTGAAAAATCATATCATTTCCGTACATCACCTTTTTAATATCATGTTTTAATACTTAGGTAGGATGATTTATAATCGTCTTCTTGAAATGAATTAGGACGCTTCTTCATTTGAATAAGGAAATTATAAATCTCCGAACTATGAATTTATAAATTCGCAGTTACAAGGATTTGGACGCTTCTCTTTGTAAGTGACAAATTATAAATAAGTAGGCTTAAGTATATGGCATACGTACACACAACATTCTTTCAATCTGTGACCGGTTTGTACGAACAAATCCCTTACTTCATATTACTTTCATATGAATAATTCTCTGAACTTCTACACTCTATCATTCAACAAAATCTCGGGACGAGATTTCTGTATGGATTGGGAACTATAACAACCCGCAATTTTCATCAAGGTAAATATCCATCTATTAAGTTAGATGCAATGTACTATCTATCTATATTATATATGAACCACCATTTTACGTGTAATTTTTCGCTTTATTACATTACTTGCATAACTAAAGTTAACAAGCTCACGCAACCTACCTATGACAATCATATATGTCAAGCAAACATCATAACATGTCAAGTCAATGACCTAAATCTGTTTTATCACATACGTTATTCATTTAACGTAGATTTCTCGACATTAATATCAAATGAACATAAACCGTTAAGGTTTATGCCTATACCCTAATTTTGGGTAATGTAGACATCTAATATGAATGTACAAGTGATCAAAGCTCAAGTATAAGTAATATAACATCTCATTTGAATATGAATTCCATCCAAAATAAGGAACAAGTCCTGTAAAGCATAATGTACAAGTCATTAATGCACGATATCCAAAATAGCCGTTTTACCTCCATTTTCTTAAGAAACTTGTACAAACTAATAAGTACAAGATGCAAGCAAGTCATGCACTTCATTTACAATCCATATTCATTCTAATTTCACAAAATTATACGAATTCAAACCTAGAAACCCTAACCCTAGCTAAATACTAAACCGTGACCCGTTTCTTGGTTTTTATCCATTTTAAACCTAAACCAATACTCAAATGAGTTGTAAATAATTAATTTACAACTTTATAAGTCATACTTCATCATTTTAACATCAATGTACAAGAATTAGATCATGAAAACCCTAGACGAACCCTAATTTAAACTCGCGACCTATTTAACCATTTTCACCCATTTTAAACGCAAACCACTAATCAAAATGTGTTGTAAACTCATAATATAAACCTTACAAACATTAATCCATCATTATATCACAAATGTACATAAAATATAAGCTCAAAAACCCAAACCATGCCCTAATGTCACCCGCGGCACCTTTTCTTTTATTTTGACCCATTTCAAGGGTTAATTTTGCATCCAAGCACCTCAATGATGCACCTCCTTCATGTCTAACCAGCTTACAAGCACCTCAATCCATTTCTTGGCTAGAAAATTTGCCACATACCTCCCATGTTGCTCAATCTTACCCGCGACTAAGAATACACCACACAAACCCTTCCACCTTGCTCCATGACTCATCAAATGAACAAATCCTCATTACCCTATCTTGTTCACCAAGCTATGCACCATCTCTTACACATCTTTACCCCAAACTTGGCCTTTAAGGGTTTCGCACCCTATAAAAGGGAGATACCACTTCACATTCAAATCACACCTTTAATTCTTTCTATCTTTCAATAATGGAGTCCAAGGTCTGATCTAAGAAGTTATAAGAGGTCCCAAGAGCATAATAGAAGCCAAGAGTTGAAGCCTTGAAGGTCCAAAGAAGATATTCTAGGCGTCGAAGAAAGTCTCCCATTTTGCCCATTTTCAATCCATTTAAGCTGAAACCATGGTTCTTCATGATCCATTTCTAGTCAATAACTTTATATTGTTAAATGAACGTGCATGAACCCTTGTTATAGATCTAAGCTAAAATCTTTGCGGTTTTCTTTATTTTGATCTAAAAACCGTTACCCTAAAACCCTTAAAATCGTGTTTTTCTTTAATCTAAAGGTTATAATGGTTAAATATTGTTATAATATATCATAAATAAGTTAAACTAATGTTATTTTAAAATCTTGAAAGAATTTGGATTAAAAACCTAGGCGTTTTCGTTTAAAAACCCTAATTCGACCTGTTTTGATTTCTGGCTTAACGAATCATGATTTTAAACTTTCGTTACGTTAAAACTTCTCATTTTAGCTTATACTAATAAGCTATAACCTTCAAATATCATTTGAAGTCTTAAAATAAGCTTGCATGACATTTTAGACTTGTTTTGCAAAAGTATTCCATGCAAGGGTATATATCATAACTTTCTAAAACTTATAACTAAATGGACTGAAAATGTCATTTTATTAAAGTTATAACTATAGGGGTCTATTATGTCACTTTCCAAAGTACAAGGTTTACTTTGTACATCTTTTAAACTAGAAGGACTAAACTCATAAAAGTTTATAATCCAAGGGTATATTTTGCCATTTTTCATTCTTAAGGGTCTTAAATGTAACATTTTGAAAAAAGTATAAAAATGTGTTCAAAACCTTATTAGACATAACTTTAATTAACGCTTGACGTGCTTATCATTTCCAGTTATTGAATAAAACGCTTAAAACCGATTATGTTATAACTATTATATAATTCATCATCGATATGCTTTTAAAAATCCTGTCCCGAATCTATATCGTATCATAACACAAGGGAGCTTCATATTAAGGGGTTTTATCTTGGTATTACATTCTGACTGAGTTGTTGGGTTTACGATTTAAAGTACCCTAGCTCCTCAAACGTTACTGAATGACTTCTGAAATATGATGGCCCGAACGGTGATACAATAATACCAAAATCTCTAATCAAACTCATAACAATATTAAACTCTTAGAACCAAAGTTCTGGAGTACAATCTTCCTAAGACTTGACATATTTAATCACGTTGCGTGACGTGGCTGTTTACTATAATTTTGCTTTATCAACTTTCCCTGTTAAGATTGTGATATGGTCATCAGCTTTTATTTTGGAATATTTATTACAACTACCTATCTGGTAAGTTCATAGCCATCTCTTAAATGTTTTCATAAACCCGTGAGGGGAATACATGCTATAAACCATGAATACAGGTGTTTTCTAAATATATGCTATCATATTACTGCTTGTGATCTAAGTCACTTTATGCCAAAATTCCCTTATTATCACGGGACATTAATCACTTACGAGTGAACGTGAATATTGTGGATAGATCTATCAGGATTGACGAATCCAGTTTGTGTTAGCCGGATAGGTAACCAAACACACTATATTTGAATTTCATAGGTATATGGCAATTACCTACATCGTCGCGGCATAGCTATATATATATATATTTATATATATATATATATATATATTTTATATATATATATATATATATTATATATCACATCAATTTGGGTATATATATACACCAGTCAGTTTGTGTGCCATGAGCTTAGATATAATAACGAACATTATTAATACTATTTTCTATAATAATTGTTCTCGTACAATTATTACACTATGACTTGTATTCACACTATTTATCATAAACCTATGAATTTTACTCAACCTTTGTGTTGACTCTTTTTAGCATGTTTATCTCAGGTAACTAAAGCAATTTATGGCACCGAGTGGCATGGACCAAAGATGGCTAAACCATTATCATTCAACTTTATGTTTTCCTGTAGATTTTAGGACCTCCTTTTGTAAAACTCTGATGAATAAATGAATGATAACTAAATTTTTCCAAAACGTCTCTTTTGAGTCATTTTCTATGATTATGACTGTTGTACTATGAAGTAATACCCCAGATTAGCTTCCGCTGCTATATTGTAAAAATGGGGGTGTTACATTACGCCTCATGTTTCCGCCTAGGCGGGGTGTGACTGATTGGTATCAGATCCTTTGGTTATAGAGAAGTATGTGGTTAAGCCTGGACTATAACCTAGGGGTCCTTCATGTAGATGCATTTAGAGCTTAAGTGTTTAATGCTAAAACTGCTATGCTTCCCTGCTATATTGCATAGCTTATATTTTCATATTTTGTTAAGTTTTTATTTAGTTATTTTGTCTACCATTAACTGATATGATATATATTACTTTCTTAAGTATCTTAGCTATAGTTTTCCCCCACCCGTAAGAAGTCTCGTTGGGGAACCATTTTCCTAACTGGACTTAAGCGTTATAAGGATCCATAAGAGGAGCCTATTATGGAACCATAAGAAGTCGGGTGATTCTTACGGAGGCAAAGTCAAACCTAAGCGAGGTCCAGCATAAGTTTATCCTGTCCTACCTCGTCATGTTGTTATTGATTATTTCTTTTGGATATTTCGTATTTTGGGAATTATTGTGAGACTTTCATTCCTTTGTGTCATTTCGATTTTATTTTGATATAAGTAAGTAGTTATTTGATGGAGCATCCCTTATGTGTTAAGTTGGAGTGGTTTAAGATGTGCAATGTGGAATATGTGCTTATATGTGAATTATGATTGAAATGGGTAATCTTGGAAGTAAGTACACGTGTGAAAGGAGGCACTTATAATTATGGTGGCCAACATAATTATAAAGGCATCACACACGTAGACTTGTGACCATGATTGCATTTATTTGTGTTTGGTTGTAAGGTGGTAGTGTAATATGTTTTCTTTATGTGTATTCATGATAAAGATGGTGGTATGGATAGAGAATTTTTCTCTTACCCTAATTGGAGGATATGTTAAGTTGAGTTGTATAGATAGTAAGTTTCCCTTCTATCTAGTATTTGCGGATACCTAGTATTGCTATTAGAGGTTGCTCGTTTGCTCGGTTGTTTGTTCGGATTTCCTAAGTCTAAGCTTAGCATCCCTTCATCGTACTTTGTTAGTAAGGATACCCGATTTTTCCTATTCGACGTCTTGATGTATATTGGTTGTTCGGATCTGCTCTTTCGGATATAGGCGCGTTTCGTTAGTTCTTTCGTTGCATTGATTACTCGTATGAGTATCAAACGTTTCTTTTAAGCACTAATTGTTCCTAACATATTAGTGTGGATCATTACTCCCTTGGTTGTATATCCCTTGGTTTTCGTAACCCGTTGGCGACGTGTTAGTATCGATGCTTTTAGGTTTGCTCTGTTGATCGTTGTTTTGGATAATGCCTTACGTTTTCTTTTGAGTACGTAACGTCTTGCATGAGTTTTCTTGTACGAGTTCGTTTGATTTTATTTTGAGTATATGGCTCCTGGTATTTTCTTTCGTTTTCAAACAATAGAATTGTGTTAGAGTCTGTACGGTGTTTTACGATCCCTTTTGGTATTATGGTGTCCTTTGTTTGAGTAACATATTTTATAATTGATGTCTAATTATAAAAACCCTTTTGAAGTATTGTGTTGGTGTTTGGAGAAAACTGTGTATAAACTGATCTTTGTAAATCGATTTTATTTTATTATAAAAAGCAGGTTTAAAGTGATTCATAGTGGTAAGATACGATACACCATTAGATAACCATCTCTAGATTTTTATGACAACCAGAATGAATTTTATAAAGATTACATTTAAGATAATTATATTTATTCCTTAAAATGATTTTTTTATACTTAAAGTGACTTTCTTTATTTTAAATTGATTTTTATAACAACGTTATTTAATTTGGTCTTTCGAGTAAAGTCGATAATTGGTATAAGAATTTTTGTCTTTCGTATTGAATTTTTTTATGTGTTCTTTTGTCGTGGTACGCCTGTTGATTTTTTTCGTTCGCGTGTTTACTCGGTGCATATATGTATCCTTTCTTCCAAAGGATTCTTATGTCATTTGATCCACATCTATTTGCATATGTGGAATCCCCTATATGCATTCTAGCCTTTGACTCGATATTCGTTTGTTATCCTATTTGATTGTTCATAACCCTTGGAGTTCGTTGATACCGTTAAGTTGTGGAAGCTTTGTTGTGATTGTGGGAATGGACTGGTTGTCAAAGAGGAAGTTTGTGATAGTATGTCATGAGAAGCTGGTTAGGATACCGTTGGAAGGTGAAGAGATACTTTGGGTTCATGGTGAACGTACTCAAGGAGTCATGAAAACCTTAATGAACACAAAGGTAGGTGAATCGGAATTGAGTGATATTTTCGTCGTACGAGATTTTATTGATGTGTTTCTAGAAGACTTGTCAATGACCACCGCAACGACAAGTTGAGTTCCGTGTAGACTTAGTTCATGGAGCGACGCCAGTCGCGAAGCCTCCATATCGTCTAGCACCCTCGAAAATGCAAGAATTGTCTGAACAACTTCAAGAGTTGGAAGACAAGGGTTTCATATGACCTAGTCATTTTCTGTGGGGAGCACCGGTGTTATTTGTTAAGAAGAAGGATGGTTCTTTTCGCATGAGTATTGATCATAGGGAGTTGAACAAATTAACTGTTAAAAAAACCGTTATCCACTTCCTAGGATTAATGACTTGTTTGATCAGTTACGACGAGCGTGTCCTTTCTTAAAGATAGATTTTCGGTCAGGTTATCATTAGCTACGAGTGCATGAGGATGCCATTCCAAAGACCGCATTTCGAACGAGATACGGACATTTTGAGTCTATGGTTATGCCTTTTGGGTTAACCAATGCACCAGCGGTTTTCATGAACTTAATGAACCGGGTTTGCTAACCTTACTTAGGTAGGTTTGTCATCGTATTCATTGACGACATTCTAGCCTACTCAAAGTCGAAGGAGGAACATGAAGTTCATGTGAAGTTAGTGTTGGAATCACTAAGGAAGGAGAAGCTGTATGCTAAGTTTTGGTTGGAAGAAGTGCATTTTCTTGGTCACGTGGTCAACCATAACGTATTCACATAGACCCGAGTAAGAGTGAGGCAGTAAGGAGTTGGATGATTATTCTTAGGATTGGCAGGTTACTACCGACGTTCGTCGTGAATTTTTTTTAAGATTGTCAAACCCCCTTACTTCCCTAACTAAGAGGAATCAGAAGTATGAGTGGAGCGTAGAACAAGAAGAGGCTTTTCATACTTTGAAGAATGATTTGTGCGATACTCCGATAAAGCGAATGTAGTGGGTGATGCGTTGAGTAGAAAGGAGAGAGTGAAATTAAGACGAGTAAGAGGAAAGATACTGGCAGCCTAAAGTGAGGCGTTCAAGCAAGAGAACGTACTCGCAGAAAGGCTACATGGTTTAGATCAACAGATGGAAAGAAAAGGAGACGAGAGTTTGTACGTTATGAATCGAATTTAGGTTCTATAGGTGGAAGTGTAATGGATGAGGCCCATGCATCAAAGTACTTGGTACATCCGGGAGCGGATAAGACGTACTATAACCTTGGAGGCATGTATTGGTAGCTACGTATAGAAAAGGATATAGCTACCTATGTTAGCAAATGTCGGATTTGTTTAAGAGGTGAAGGCTGCAATGTCAAAGACTTTTGGCTTGCTGTAACGGCCTAAGATACTTGAGTGAAAATGAGATAGAATCACCATGGATTTTATCACTAAATTTCCAAGGTCAAAGTAGTGAGTATAATGTGATTTTGGGTGATGGTCGATAGACTGACCAAGTTAGCTCATTTTATAGCTATACAAGAAGATTTCAAGATGTGAAGTTGGCAAGGATTTATATTGATGAGATAATGGCAAGGAATGGAATTCTGGTGATGATCGACTCAGATTGAGATGGATGACTTACCTCATGGTTTTGGCAGATGCTGTAGAAGGTGTTAGAGACCCGATTGGATTTGGGTACTGCTTAGCATCCTCAAGCGGATGGACAAAGTGAACGTATGATTCAGACTTTAGAGGATATAATGAGGGCATGTGATATCAAATTTAGTGGTAGTTATCAATTGAGCATTCGGTGTGCTCCGTTTGAAGCTTTGTATGGTAGGAAATGTAGATCGCTTGTTCTATATGCAGAGATTGGAGGGAGTAGTTTGATTGGACCCGAGTTAGTGTAAGAAACGACTGATAAGGTAGTAGTTATAAATGAAAAGCTCCAAGCGGAAAGAGATCGTCAAAAGAGTTATGCGGACAGTGGACGTAAGATGACAGAGTACGAGGTTAGAGAGAATGTGTTGTTAAAAGTGTCACCATGGAAAGGTATGATGCGTTTTGGGAAAAAGGGTAAGTTAGCACCGAGATATGTTGGACCATTCGAGATCCTTAAGAGGATTGGCACTGTGGCTTATCAGTTAAGATTGCTTGAGGAATTGATTGGTGTGCATGACACATTCCATGTGTCAAATTTGAAGAAGTGTTTGGGGAATGCTAATTTTTGTGTGCCGTTGAATGAAATCAAAATCGACAAGACTTTACGTTTTGTTGAGGAACCTGTAGAAATTATAGATCGTGAGGTTAAGAGATTGAAACGTAGTAGAATACCACTTGTGAAAGTTCGTTGGAATTTAAAGCGTGGTCCCGAGTTCACTTGGGAATGCGAAGACTATATGAAGTCTAAGTATCCTCAGTTATTTGTTGAACGTGCTATTGAACCAACTAGTTAAATATCATGACGAGATTTCCATAAGAAGGGGATACTGTGACAACTGTGATTTGAGCAGATTAGTTTATACCTTTAGAAATAGCTAAGTGTCCATTTTGTATGTTTCTTGCGTGCTATGTGTTCTATATGTGTGTTGAAGTGGTTTACATATGTGCATGATGTCATTTTAGAAGATAAATGATTATCTTATTTTGTGTGCATATGAGTTTGGTGTTAAGTATTCCATTTGTTCACGTGTGGTGATAATGGAAATGAAATACGTGTTGCATGCATTGCTACGTCAATTCTTGGGTTTTAAGAGTTAAGCGTTTATAAGAAGTGTAAGTTATTGGAAAGGAAGCATGTGAGTGAAATATGAAAGTTTGCAGTAAACATTCCATAAATAGAAAGTGAAATGTGAAATGAAAAGTTATTTTTAGAAAGTATAGTAGGTGGCGTTTATGTAAAAAGGTTTACCCAAATTAGCTTAGGTTTTTTTATGAAAATATAAGGTAATGAAGGTAATTAGTTAATTATTAATAAAATAAAAATATATATAAAATATGTTGACATAAGGGGGCTGATCGGTTTTGGGTTTTCATGGGCTTAGGAAGTTTTATTTGTTTTGTCAAATTGTATTTAGGAAAGGATAAGGATGCTTTAGGGTTAAATACCATTAAACCTAGTCATTCCCATCCCCTTCCCCTCTTTTGGTCGTTCATATGCAGCTCCAAAACCCTAATGAAGTCGATTTTCATGATTGATCCAAGAAACCGCAGGAACTTGTTGTTTAGGTACTAGCATTCAAGGTAAGTGTATTCATCCTAGTTAGATTTATATATTCATGTAACATAATCATTGATGGATCATTAGGGTTTTAAAAATCTGTAATTAATGATGTAATTAATGGGTTTTAAACATTAAAAATCATTTTTAGGGTTTAATTAGGGTTTAGATGTGAATGATTAGGGTTTATCATGTTAAATTCGTAACTGGAATCTGATCAGAATTTTAGGTCACCTTGCGGGAGTCATAACTCAGTCATACGGATAGCTTTTATTGATTTTCTTAAGCCTAAAATTAACTACAAAGAGTCTACTTTCCAACCTCGTTGGTTTCATGAATTAAAAGTCAGTGGAAGTCAGTCAAATAATTTTTACAAGATTCGTTGTCAAAACTGTGATTTCGAGACAGATTTGTGTCTGATTTCGGGATGTTAAACCCCTACTTAAAATTCGAATTAAGGTTAGCCAAAACATAGAAGTCAAGTTCTATATGTCTATTAACTTCCACGTGAAAATTAGCTTTTGAATAGTAGTCTAACTATGGTTAATAAGTCCAAACGTTTTAGTGCGCGTGCATGTCTGAATTGGGACTGTTTTGAAGTTTGATTTTCTTAGGAGTACTTGTGCATGTAAATGGTTTTGGGAATCAAATGTTAGTTAGAGAACACATTAAAGAACATAGATGATTTTCGGTATAATTTATAAAGGTCATCAAATAAGGTTTTTAAGTTAGTCAAGACACACTAAAATTCTGCATTTTTTAATAAATTGTAGTTAACTAATGTAACGTGTTAATGAGGAGGTTAAGGTTGGGCATGGTGTCGGGGTGACACATGATGGTTAATCAAACCCTTATACATCCATCATATGAGTGTTACATGGACATAAGAATTTAGCTTAGTCGCGTGTAACACGATTATGTTTGTATTGTGTAGCTTGTGTTGATATTGTTTGGAAGCTGCTTGTGCATCAGGTGAGTTTCATAGCCCCTCTTTTCTAATGATTTATTAGGGTGGAAATGATACAAAGTGTTTAGAAATGTTTTGATTACTGTGATAATGTATTGTCAAAGATGCATGGACTATACGTGACTATTGTATGTTGTGTGCTACATGTTTTATGATGTGATATTAAGAATTGCGAACTAAGTCAGGGGGATTACCTGCGGGTATCCATGGCATGTTTAGTGGATGGTACTGTGGCCTAGTGAGCAGGAAGGTTACTTTGGGAGTATCCATGGCCTGGGCTAAGGGGGTAACCACAGGGACCTTGGTACGATATGAGACGTCTTGTGGTCGTTTGCTGGGTATTTGTGTGATTGATTGGATTTGCATGTTAGCCTGTATGATAGTTCATTTATTGTCCTGCAATGTTTTCTTTATTGTCACAGTAATTTTCAGTTGGATTTGATTATCGTGTCTTAAACCTATGACTCTCACCAACATTATGTTGACGTTTTAAGCATCATTTTTAGGTAATCATCTTGAGTATGTTAAAGTTAGGAAGAGTGGCTAGTGAAACCGTAGGCTTACATGCAGAGTCATTCTCCTAGAGATTTTATTTATGTCATTTGAATTGTTTGATACTTGGATGTTTGTTGATTTTGTTTAGACTTTTGGATTATGTTTCCTTGTGGTATGACTTTGCTATCGTAATGCAAGACTCCTTTATCTTGTGTTGGGTATTGTCATGACACATAGTGTCCCATTTGATTATCCTTTTCCTTTAGTTCTCTTTATTGTTGACACCATTATGTTGTGATGATATCCATGATGTTACGCCTAGTGTTTCCGCCTAGGCGGGGTGTGACACAATGTAAACTAGTTAAGATCAAAATGGGCGGGAAATTTAGTTGTATTTATTATAACAGAACGTTATAAGTAAAAAGAGAGAATTTAACAAATTCTAGACAAGACTGAAATGAATTACAGAGCTAGTATTTAAATGAAATATTTCCTGCCAAAAACAAAAAGTTAGTTAGAGGTTGTTGGAGTGTGTCACGTGCACACGCCTGTTGTTTATACCATTTGTGTGCCCCTCACGTGCCTAACCGCTTAACCCACTTATTCCCTAATGTAGCTCATCAGTTCACCCTTCTTAGAAAACAGCTTGTCCTCAAGCTGCACAATCAAAACTTGGAAACTTGGCTTGCAACTCAATCACTGATTCATCTTCACTGGTCTCATTTTCCCACTGCACTAAGACATAGACTTCTACTCCATTGCCTCTCATAGCCATTCTTCTGTACAAGATTGCTATTGGCTCCATGAGAAAAAACACCACTAGTGTCACAAGGTGGTAAATTCCCACAAACTTGATTGGGACTTAGGTGTCTGCACTTTTTCAATTGGGAAACATGGAACACATTGCGTTAATACAAATGAACCGTAAAAACGTTTATTTGTATTTTATGATCTATCCGTGTTTTGTCGATAACAAAACATAAAAACATCGGAAGTAAAAAATAAAGTTTACTAGTTTTAAACCAATAGTTTTCTAACTCAACTATCATCTTTTTTATCTCACACATCACATATATTTACTTTGTTATATTTTATATAAATACATCTTTAGAATAAATGAGCAAAATAAGACTTAAACATATATTAACAAAGTATACACTAAAAGATAATTTTTTTATAAAAGAAAAACATTTTATACATCATGCATGACCTCAAAACATATCTAGACAAGATTTTTTGAAATTTAAATTTGGATTTGTTGTCAGATGGCCGGTTCTCTCCAGTTGCACTGGATGGTTCCATTGTGGTGTTGGAACCGCCAAGAACCGGGCTACAGTATTGGCCGGTTCTATTGCATTGCACTGGCCGGTTCCATTGAGGCAATGGAACTGGTGGAACCGGGCAACAGTAACTTTCAAGCTTATAAATACCAAGTCATTTTTTCTTGTTCTAGGCATCAATTAGAATAGTTTTTTCACTCTCATATTTAACTAACATCTGATCATTGATCATGTTGTTTTCATTTTAGTGTTTTGGTGAATTTCTTAATAGGATAAGTTTTACCGACTTTTGTATATGAGATCAAGCATCAAGGAAAACTTGTAGCACGCATCCCTCATCCTTTGAAGATCTATATACTGATCTCCAAGCATCATCAATCATCATAGATTATGGAGTTGTGTATTATATTGTGTTTAGAGCATTTGGGTTTTGTATCGATTGATACGGATTCGTAGGGTAGTATCTATCTTTGTTGTATCTTAGTGTATTGCTTAACACCTAATTGAGAGTAAGCATTGTGGGGTTTGTTCCTTCTTGTTGGAACACGGTATTTAGCTTAGTACCATATAAAGGGTAAGCGAATGTTTGTTTGATTCTACCTTGTGAAGAATCTGGTATTTAGCTTTGTACCGTTAAAAGGTGTAAGCGACGTTGTGAGGCTTCTCTGCCGATTGAAGGAGTATTGGTGACTAGTGGATTCGAACTCTCGAGTAGGTGACTCGGGGAGTGGAGTAGGGCATGGAAGGTGACCTTGTAGCCGAACCACTATAAATATTCGTGTCTTATATCCTTTATGTTCTATGTTTATTAATCGTCATAAAATACACATATAAACAAATAGATCTACAACAATAAAAACAATTAAATTAAAATTTTAGTTGGCAAAACTATTCAACCCCCTCCCCCTTTCTAGTTTTCCATAATTGGTATCAAGAGCAGGTTATTAAAGATTTTTAAAGTAGACTGTATTTTAAAATCTTTATAAACCGATCAAATGAATTATAAAAACTACAAATTAGATCTATTTGTATCATATGCTTTTTTCTTGTGTAAAGGGATAAATAAAGAATCATCAAATGATCTCGGTTTACTTGATGCTCTCTAAGGTACTCTAATCTTCTTCGCTTAAAATCTAATAAATACCTTAGTTTGTGTATTAAGCTCATATTTGTTGGACTGGCCCGAATCTCGGGTTTAGCCCAACAAACCGGTTCCACCAGTTCCATGTGAGAAAGGAACCGGCCAGGCTTAGCCAATGGAACCGCGAGCTTTGTTGAATATCTCATTCTTCCTGGGCTTAAAATAAAATAATTGGGCTAAATCATAAATTTCAAAATCCTTTAAGTATGTTTAAAAAAAATTACATACATCTTCTCAAAAAAAAATTCGGATCTTGTACATCTTCCTTAGACTAAAATCATGAAAAGGCACACTTCTCTTTGTCGTACTAAATTTAATTGCTTTATAACATGAATGTGAATTAATTGTATTATGTTATGTGGTTTGGGTTATTTTCTTAAATATGATTATAGTATTTAGGTCTAGCACACCTCGACAACTTCCTCCCTAGGACTTCTTCAAATAATTTGTTCTTTAGTCATATCATGCTATCCAAACATGATATTACGGGTATTAAGCCTAGCCATTCAAAATTCAAATCTCTCTCACATTCTCCCATACAAACCAACGGCACATCTTCTTTATACAAACTCCTGCCCTCCACAAACACTCTCACTCAATTCAAAAATTAAACCTCTCCACTTTCCCTCTCATTCAAATATATGGATCACCATAGAAGCTCTCTTGGAAGTTCTTAGCCCCGTCTTGATCATCATTATCATCTCATTGCTCGCACTCCTCTATCCATTGTTTAAGTTCCCGCATGGAGACGTGTTCTTTATTTTAGTTTTTTATATTTCCATTGTATTTTCTATCCTTTGTATTGCATTGTGCATTGAAATGAAATATATGTGTTAAAAAATTTTTTTTCCCCGCGCTTTATTTTTTTCGCATCCGTCCTTCTTTGCTTCGTCTCGTTTGTATACCTCCACAAATAAGGAGAATTAAATGTACACCCAAATATACAAAACTTTCGTCATTTCAAAGTGTATAATCATATCATTACAAATATATATAAAAATAAAAAACAAAAAGTATTACTAAATAATTTTCGTTTCTAACCCTGACCGGTTCCCTCGGTTAACAAAGCCGATTCTTTTTTACCAACAGAACCGGCAGGACCGGCAATCTGATAGGACAAAAACGCCAGTCCTCCATTTTCACTTCACTGTTTCCATATTCTCTTCCAAAAGGAACCGCCATTGACGAACTACACTACCATAACCAATTTTTTGGATTTATCGACTTCCTAATCGTGCAAATCATCTCTTTGTAAGTATTAATCTTAAGTCATCTCTTTGAATTAAACCTAGATTCATTCTCCTTTTGTTTTTTGGGGATCTAAATAAAAAAAATTCTTCAATTCATCGACGAATTTGTTAGCCTCAATATATTGAGTCGAACAAGGAAGCTCGGCGACTAATTATGGAAGCTCGGTCTTTAATTAATTATGTCTTGTAATAGGCTAGAACGGGTAAACGGGCTCGTTTATGTAAGCTAATCGGTCACGTGTATCGGGCGTAAGCCCAAGTAATCCTGAGCCCGACCCGTAAAAAATACAATAGGCGTGTAAGCCTCATGGTTTAACTATAAATACCCCTCTTCAGGGATGGAGAGGGTGTTGGTTCCATTTGTAATTTTTTTTCTTGCAAGTAAATCAACCATTCTCTTTCTTTCTCTCTCTTGTTTCTCTCTCTTGTTTCTCTCTCTAACTTCTCTCTAAACTTCTTCATATCTTCCTTCTATTTTCTTCTTGATTTCGTTCTCCTAAGAATGAAGTGAAGTGATTACGGGTTTTGACATTTGGTATCAAGAGCCTCGGGTAGATAGGTGATGATTATTGTGGTTTGCTAGCTTATTTCGAGCTTATTTTTGCTTTCAAAGCCTACGGCCTATTTTGGTTATGGCTTATTGGATTCAAAAGCTTGTTCTTTCTTGGTCTTATCTCTTGTAGCTTATTTGTTTAATGATTTGTGGGTTAAATAAGCTATAAGTTAGTTTTTTAGCTCTTTGAGATTCGGCTTATCTATAAGTGTTCATCATAGAGGTTTGGTTTGCTCTTGGTTTTTCAACTGAAAACCTGGCAACTTCATAACTAGGACAAAAGATTTATGGCTTATTCGAGTTACTTAGTAGCTTATTTAGTTTGTTTCTAGCTTAATTCGTAGCTTTTTGCTTATTCTTCTAGTTAGAAAATCTAAGTGGCGGTTTGGTCATTCGAATGTACTAGATTTTTGTTTTCTAGTCGAATTCAGCAAACAAACAACAAGGTAGTACAAGTAGAGGTTTGCTATTGTGGTCCTAATTGTACCTCTTTTTAACTTATTATGTAGCGGTTTGGTTATAAATTGCTTGTAGTTTGATTTAAAGAGTAGCGATTTGATTCATTACTGGTAGCGGTTTAATGAAAATCAAATGGTAGCGGTTTACATGCAGGTTCCAAGAGGTTTGACTTTTTCCTTGGCCTATTAGAAACGTTACTCTGCCTATTTTTCCCTTGGTAGCGGTTTGATCAATTTTTAGCTAGCGGTTTACTGTGACAGAATAACTAGCGGTTTACCGGGTAATTAAAAAGGCAGCGGTTTGTTATACTTTGTTAAGTAGCGGTTTGATAATATTTAAATGCACATCGGTTTACCCGGGTTCATTATTGCTAGCGGTTTGACAGAATTAGGGTAGTGGTTTGGTCCCTGTTCTCGCAGCGGTTTGCTGAATTCAAGCCAGCGGTTTGTTTTTTTGTAGCGGTTTGATAAAGCTTTTGAGCCAGCGGTTTGTCTCACGTATAAGTGGCGGTTTGTCTACTTTTAATTAGCGATTTGATTCCTTTAGGCAGCGGTTTGCTTACTTCTTGACATAACCGAAAATCATTTTCAATTAAACCAATTTCGGTAAAGGGTCATTTTTGGTGAACTATTTTGTGGACTATTTTGGACTTGGACCTTAAAAGATAACTAATTTAACATAACAACCCAAGAACCACAATCAAAATCAAGGACTTACAAGACCATTAATTCTACTTAAACAAGCCTTAATCATAATTAATTATACATTCACAGTTTTCTATTGATTTTGTAAAATCCCGTTACAGTAGCTTCTTTTATCGGTTTAAATCATAGACTTGTAAAATTCCGTGGACGTTAATTGCAACCATTTAACCACAACTCCAATTACAACACATCTACTTAAGATCCTATAATCATTTTCACTTCATAATTCTACAATCATTCAACATGACTACTCCAATTGTAACTCCCACAACCGACAGTCAAATGCATAACAACATCATGGCAGCTGGTTCAAGGGATCGTCCACCAATGCTTGCAATGGGAAGATATGCACAATGGCAATCACGTTTCTTAAGATACTTCGTTACAAGACCAAATAGTGATGCCTTAAGGAAATGCATTCTTTAAGGTCCTTACACTCCTTCTACTGTCATAATTCCAGTTGTACCTGCAACAGACAATGCTCCAGCAGTTCCTGAACAAACAACAGTTGAGAAAATTTTGAATATGTCTCCTGAAAACAAAGTTCATTATGAATCAGAAAAGGAAGAGATTCATTTGCTATTGACTGGAATTGGAGATGAAATATACTCAACTGTTGATGCTTGTAAGACAGCTCTTGAAATGTGAGAAGCTATTGAAAGGCTACAACAAGGTGAATCTCTCAAGATTCAAGATGTCAAGACTAATTTGTTTTGGGAGTTTGGAAAATTCACTTCTCACGATGGTGAAACAATGGAGTCATACTACACAAGGTTTTACAAGATGATGAATGAAATGATAAGAAACAACTTGACAGTTGCTATGATGCAAGTCAATGTTTAGTTTCTTTAACAACTTCAACCAGAATGGTCAAGGTTTGTTACAATTGTCAAGCAACAACACAAATTGGATGAAGTATCATATCACAAGCTCTTTGACATTCTGAAACAATATAAAAAAGAAGTTAATGAAATCCATGCTGAAAGAATAGCCAAGAATGCTAACCCATAAGCACTTGTTGCTGCTGCTCAATCATATCCAGATCCTTATTATCAAGCACCAAAGTCTCACAAATCATATGCACCAACATCAAAAGCTTCACCTCCAACCAGATCTCATGCAACTACCAGATACAAAGGCAAAGAGATAGCCAAACCAATCACACCTCCATCTCAGTCAGCTTCTAAAGAAGACAGTGATCCTGAACAAGCTTAGAAGGATAACGAAATGCGGAAAAACTTGGCACTCACTACAAAATACTTCAAAAAGCTCTACAAACCTACCAACAACAACCTGAGAACTTCTTCAAACTCCAGAAACAAGAATGTGGATACTACTCCAAGGTACAAGAATGACAATCAGACTAGGCAGTTTAGAAATCAGAGGACAATGAATGTTGCTAGGGCTAGGGAGACTGTAGGCAGTCAGGTAGTGCAACAAGCTGTGATACAGTGTTTCAATTGCAAGGAATTTGGTCATTTTGCTAAGGAATACAAGAAACCAAAAAGGGTGAAAGACTCAACGTATCACAAAGGAAAGATGTTGTTGTGCAAACAAGCTGAGAAAGGTGTTCCACTACAAGCAGAGAAATCTGATTGGATAGCAGACACGAATGATGAGATTGATGAACAAGAATTAGAAGCACATTACAGCTTTATGGCAAAGATTCAAGAGGTTCCTACAGCAGACTCAGAAATTGATACTGAGCCAATGGAACAGGTACAATACGATACTGCATATAATGTGTTTGCCAATGAGAGACAACATTCTGAGCAACCTGTATCCATGAGTAACACATATGCAGTGGAAAAGGTTGATAGTAATGTCATTCCTGATTCACCGAATATGTGTGATAATGATATTCAGACTGACCAAAAGGCTATAGAATGTGATGATGAGCGTGTTGCGCTTGCTAATTTAATTGTAAATTTAAAACTTGATGTTGATGAAAATAAAAAGATTCAAAAGCAATTAAAGAAAGCAAACACATCACTTGCTCCATGAATTGACCAAGTGCAAATCTATTCTTGCAGAAACTAGTAGAACTCTGGGGAGTCTAATAGTATTCGGGATAATTGTCTAATTACACTTCAAAATAAACAGACTGAGTTTGAGAGGTACAAGACCTTAAATGACCGTACAGTTGACTATGAGAAACTTGAACATAAGTTAAATGAAACTCTAGGACTATTAGCTCAAAAAGAAATTGACATAAAAGAATGTTTAAAACTTAAAGCCTATGAAATTTCAGTTGTCCAAGAGAAACACGATGAGTTAGTCAAACAGAGTCTTTTAACAAAGTCACATTACGAAGGTCTTGTCAAAGAGGAAACAAAGGTAATAACGGATTTGAAACTTAAGGAAGAAAAAGACATTGAAAAAATGATTTCAATGGAAAAGCAATTTAATTTTTTGAATGAAATTGTTTACAAAAGAAAACAATCAATCCAAACCATTCCTATGTTAGCTCCCAAATGCCCAACATTCACTGGTAGACCAACCTTTGCAAATCCAATGTACCTCAAAAAGGCTCAATCTGAGAAACCATGTTTGTATGCGATACCATATGACCAATCTGATCCTGCAAACAGACTCGTCCTCGATAGGGAAGAGACCCTGACTCTTGAAAAAGAGAGTCGATCAAAATTGAATAAAGACTTAGTGCGACCTTATGACTACACAACGCTAAATAGTCTTTATGAAATTTTTAAACCCCCGACACAGGAATATCATGTACAGTTGGCACATGCAAATGAAGTAAGAAAGAAAATATGGAGAAAATCTTTTGTAAAAACTAAACCAATTTTTTTTTAAAACATCGGTTTCTTACCTGTTTCCAAATCAACAAGCAAAAGTAGACAAGCATATAATGTAATGACGAACAACATAAATCATTTTAGAGAACTTGTCGATCAAGCTTGGGTAAAACATTCAAAGGATCATTTTCGTGCACCAACTGCTCATGATATGGAAATCCTAATTAAGACATGTTTGATGCCTCTTGCCATAAAGACACAGAATGATAGTTTCATATTTGTTCATGAACTTAAGCAAGAAATGCATGATGATTTAAAGTACATTGAATCCCTTAAAAAAGAAATTGACGAACTTGAATCTGATAAAGCAGAATTTTCAAACATGTATGATATACTTTTGCAAGAATGTGTATCCAATGATGTTATGTGTTCTTATTTGCATTCGTTATCTGATTTAGATGCGCACACTAAATTGCAATGCTTATATCTTCATAAAGTCAAAGAATGTGAATGTCTTGCACAAAAGCTTTCGAAACAAACTGAAACTGTTAGTAAAGAAGTTTATACTGAGCTTTTACGAAGTTTTACTAAATTAGAAAAATACTCGATTTCTCTTGAACTTGCTTTACAGCAATGTCAAGAACAAATGAAAAATGACACAGTTTACAAAGAAAAAGCGTCAAATGTATTTCAAAAAGAACGTGAACAATATTTCGAAATACAAGATTTGAAAGCTCAACTGCAAGACAAGAACATTGCCATATGTGAGTTAAAGAAACTCATTGAAAAATGCAAAGGAAATTCTGAGGAAACTAAGTTTGATAAACCATATGTTGTTCGACAACCAAATGCTCAAAGGATTCCTAAACCATTAGTTTTAGGAAACCAACTGCTTTTTCAGACTCTCTTGAGAGAAAAAATTTCAAAGACAAAGTCGGTTCCGAAAACTAATGTGTCAGAGGGTTTATCAAAACCAGTCATGTAAAACCCAAAATTTGAATTTCATTTCATATTGGTAATTTTGAATATAACCTAAAGTTCATTAATAAGCATTTGAAATTTAAAACCATAGGTTATAATTTTGAGAAATTATAAAGATATAACATAAAGTATTTTGTTTTAAAAAAAAATTTGGTTAATTTGATTATTTTGTATATTTACTTTCTTTTATTAAAAGAACATATTTTAAGAGATAAGTATTAAAAGGTTTTAGCAAGTATTTTGTGTAATCTTCAAAATAGGAAAAAAAATTATTGTGCCTCCTCATCCTTTATCTATAACCGGCCCTTAGGGCTGATTATACACCAAAATCTTTTATTTTTGTAATAAAACTTATTTTAGGAAAAGAGTATTAAGACAAACATTTGGTAATCTTCTAAATCAAATAAAAGATTTTGTTCCCCATCCTCTCCATCCTTATAACCGGTCCCCTCCTCCCTCATTCTCCATCATCCTCTAAAAAATTTCACTCCATAATTTTGTGTATTCCTCCGTAAAAGCTTCAAGCAAGAAGAAGGTTTAGGTGTTTTTGGGTAATCCTTGAAGTTTTGGTATTCTTAGTGTGGTCTTGATCTTTGATTCCTTGGTGTTTGTTTCTTGTTCTTGTCTCCATCTCCAATCCGTAAGTAATCCATGTCTCTTTTGAATTCATTCTTGGTATTTCCATGATTACACCTAAGTTTTATACATAAAATCATAAAGTGTAAAAAGAAGAAATCATGTAGTTATGAATTTGTAAATTGTATAATCTGATAAATATGGTTTAATTGCATGTTTTGAAACCTAAGATGATCATTTAATGTGTTATTAATAAAAACTACAAGATTAGAAAAAACCTAGGGTTGGTTTTGATGGGTGTTAGTTAGGGTTTTCATGGTTAATAATTATGAGCAGAATTTTTGGTCATATTCAACGGGGTATATCTTGATGATAAAAATTGGTTTAACATGATTCTTGAGCCTAAAGTGAAATTCAATGAGTCTAGTTTCTGGAAAATCCGGCCTCATGTTAATTGGAGCTCGGGAAGGTCGATTTTTAGATTTTATAATATTAAGTATCGAATCTGGAATTTCTATCCGAAAAATTCAGTTGTAGTGTTTGATTTTTAATTCTCAAACCGTAAGGAGTTAGACTTTAAAATTTGATTTGGTAAATCTTCATGATATGTGCTACATCCACGATTTTCTTCAGAATTTTCTGAGTTGTCTAAGTGAGGTTTTTACGCGTCAACTTTTCAAAGGTTCTGCCAGGTCAAGATTCGGGTCAGTTTTGGGTAACAAGGGTCAAAGGGATACTTAAACATGGAAATAAATTAAACCAATGATCATGGGTGTATTAGACATATGTAGGAACCTCTGTAATATTTGGTGTAATTTTAGAAGATGTTTTTGTGGGTCTTTAACGTCGGGAAACTTACCTTAAAAACTGGACAGATTCTGAAAATTTAGGAAACCCTAATTAGGTCACTTAAACTCTATATATGGTAAGACCAAGTGATAAAACTTATAGCATAAGATAGATAATAACATGTAATCATGGGTTCTTGTAGATTCGGTGAAGGTGTTGTGATCTCTTGCTTTTGTGTTCATTTCTCTCCGATTGCTTATTCGTTAAGGTACAGATATTCCGTCCTTTTAGTAAGGACACCTCATGACTTGATTCTCATTTGTTTTAACTACTTTGATTCGTTTGATATTCCGTCTGATTTGCTCTCCGTACTCATGACTCATTGATATTCGTTGATATTCTGTTTGATTTGATATTCGCATTCATGATTCCTTTGATCTTCGTTCGAATATGATATTAGATCCGTTATCTTGATTGAATTACTTGTTCACTTATATCTTTGCTTTAATCTTGCCCGAGCTATTTGTATCTAGTCATGGAGGTACCATGACCATGTCATTGATGCACCAATGGCATGACACTCTATGTGACGGTGTCATTGGTCCATGACGTTCCCTTTTGAATGATGGCATTTGATTATTATTAGCTTAGATATGTATGTATACTCGTCATTGTACTTGTGTATGTGGATATAACTTTGTTTTGCAGGGAGCGTATGGATGTATCCTAGGTACGTTGTTCCGTTCAGTTCAGGTGAATGGTTGTGTGTGTGCAATACACCCTATTTCACATTTTGTAGGGTACATCTGGAGTCTGCAACTCCCATGTACAATTTTATATGATATGATATGATACGATGTATGTTGGATTATGTAGTCTAAGAGTGTGACATGCTTTAGACTTTTGTTTCGAGCTCGTGGTCACTCCTTTGTTATCCTTAATTCTTGATCATCGCTTATTATTTTGTATGACATTTGTTTAGCAGATTCTCGGGATCCGTTTCGTTCAAACCTTCGTTTTATTTCCGTTATTATTATATCTGTTCACTAAGCGTTAGCTCAGCCGCGTTTTCTTTTCCTGCGGCAGGTACTAAGCGGGAAGCTGGGATATGAGTGCTGAGAGTAGGAGCTTTTAGAGGACCCACCTTTAGAAGAACCCTTTTTATTTGGATTTATGTTTTAAGACCTTTCCTTTTGAAAATTTCTTTCATTTGACTTTGTTGGAATTTAATACTTTTGGAGGTCATTTTGTTCCATGACTTGGTATTTTAAATTAATAAAGTCTTCCGCTTGCGTTTATATGTTCTGATATGACACCATAACGTAACTCTTGGTCTCTTTATCGGAGCGGGATGTTACAAGTCACTACACAGATATTTCCTCAAACAGCAAGGCAAGCTGTAAGAAACACAAATGTAATTAAACCAGGAATGTATCGAATAGACACTAGGACAACACAAACTAGAGCACCACAGTTGCCTCAGACTTATAGGAATACTAATCCTCGCGTGTCTACCTATATAGGAGTAACTCACAGAACTAATGTTAGCAGACCACAGCTTAGGAGCACTCAAATGAAATATAAGGTCGTGCCAAACACTAGTCAAGTGAAGTTTAAGAAGACTGAAGTAGAAGACCACCATAGGATTTCTAGTATTTCTAATAAAACAAAGTCTGTAACTGCGTGTAATGACAGTTTAAAATCCAGAACTTCGAATGTTAATGTTGTTTGTGCTACTTGTGGAAAATGTGTGTTTAATTCGAATCATGATGCTTGTGTTTCTAAATTTTTGAATGACGTGAATGCTAGAACTAAGAAGCCTAAAGTAGTGCCTATTAGTACTAGAAAACCCAAAAGTCAAGCGAACAAATCTGTTGCAACACCCCCTAAGAAAACAGTTGCATCAGAATCCACTATCCAGAAATCCAAGAGTTACTATAGGATGCTGTATGAGAAAACTAGTAAGGCATGGAAATGGTGGATAGAACAACAATGCCCATCAGGATATAAATGGGTTCCTAAGACAAAAATGAAATGGGTGCCTAAAGTTAGGAAAGAAGATGTGAACACAAGTATTAGTCCAACAATAGATAATGCATCTAGGATAACTAATGTCTTGAAAATCACAAATACTTTAGGATCCAATTTGTCAAGTATTCCATCGTCCTCTAATTCTCTTGCAGATTGTTCAACTCATCCTATTAATTGTTGACTATGGATGCACAAAGCACATGACGGGCGATCTAAAGCTGCTGTGCATTTTTGTTGAGAAATATCTGGGTACCGTTCGTTTCGGCAATGATCAATTTGCTCTAATTCTTGGTTATGGAGATTTGGTTCAAGGAAACATCACGATCAACAGGGTTTATTACGTCAAAGGCCTCAATCACAATCTCTTCTCGGTTGGTCAATTTTGTGATGCGGATTTGGAGGTTGCTTTTTGAAAATCGACATGTTTCATTAGAGATCTTCAGGGAAACGATTTACTCACCGGTAATCGTGGATATGATCTCTATACAATTTCTCTTCAAGAAACCACTTCATCAACTCTAATCTGTTTCATGGCTAAAGCCTCACCAACTCAAGCATGGTTATGGCATCGAAGACTTTCTCATCTTAACTTCGACTAAATCAACTTGCTTTCAAAGAAGGATGTCGTGATTAGTTTACCAAAACTGAAATACGTAAAGGATCAACTATGTTCCTCTTGTAAAGTGAGTAAAGCAAAAAGAAGTTCATTCAAGACAAAAGCCGTTCCAAGTTCAAAAGGAAGGCTAAATTTGCTTCATATGGACTTATGTGGTCGGGTTGCTAGCATAAATGGGAAGAAATATATTCTGGTAATTGTAGATGACTACTCCCGATATACTTGGACTCTATTTCTAAGATCCAAGGATGAAACACTAGAAGTTCTAAAAGATTTCCTCACAATAATTCAACGAAATCTTCAAGCCCTAATAATTTCTGTTCGAACTGACAGAGGCACGGAGTTCTTAAACAAGACACTCCATGCATTCTTCAAAGAAGAAGGAATTGAGCATCAAACTTCAACTCCTCAAACACCTGAACAGAACGGCGTTGTCGAAAGATGAAACCGTACTCTGGTTAAGGCTGCTCACACGATACTCTCAGCTTCTAAACTTCCTTTGTTCTTTTGGGCTGAAGCAATTACAACCGCATGCTATACTCAAAATCGATCTATTATCATCCCGACACATGAGAAAATGACATATCACATCATCAATGACATGAAACCTTCAATTAAACACCTTTACATTTTTTGTTACATTTGTTACCTAACCAGAGATTGTGAAAATCAAGATAAAATGAAAGAAAAAGGGGATTCATGCATTCTGGTAGGATACTCCACTCAGTCAAAGGGATATCGTGTTTACAACAAGAGAACCAAATTGATAGTTGAATCCATACATCTCAGATTTGATGAGATCAAAGAGATGTCTGAGACGTCTCTTGATAATGACACTTCAGACCTCGTTCCCTAATGACAAAAGGCGTCAGATTATGACAACTCTGGTCCCGTCCCCCAACTATGAAATGTTTCTCCTTTAGCAGATACAACAGTTCCGTCACAACAAGAGTTGGATCTTCTTTTCGGTCCTTTGTACGATAAATTTTTCAAAGCAGGTACTTCAAGTGTCAACAAGTCTTCTTTTCCCACTGACAATTCTAAGCAACAAGACACACCACCTCCAACGAATAATCCATCTTTAACAAAACCAACAACTCCAACCACAAATGTTCATGCTGAGGAAAATAACAATAATCAAGCAGAAGATACGCAGGTTCAACAAGCTGAATTTATCAATCCTTTCTGTACATCGGTACGAGAAGTTGCTGAGTCTTCCTCACACAGTATTAATAATTCAAATATGTGCACCTTCAATCAACCATAAGATTCTGAATCCCGATGGACAAAAGATCACCCGTTAACTCAAGTTCATGGAAATCTATCCAAGCCAGTGCAAACAAGACGACAACTTGCAACCGATCCTGAAATGTGTATGTTCGCACTCACCGTGAGTACTGATGAACCGAAAACCGTTAAGGAAGCAATGGCTGATTCTGCATTGATAGAGGCAATGCAGGAAGAGCTTCATCAGTTTGACAGACTCCAAGTCTGGGAACTAGTTGACAAACCCTTTGGCAAGAACGTAATCAAGCTAAAGTGGTTATGGAAGAACAAAAAGGATGAAGACCAAACTGTAATTCGCAATAAGGCACGACTTGTAGCAAAGGGTTATGCTCAGGAAGAGGGTATTGATTTCGAAGAATCATTTGCTCAGTTGCTCGCTTGGAAGCTGTTCGGATTTCCATCGCTTATGCTGCACACAAGTCTTTTCCAATTTATCAGATAGACGTGAAGATGGAATTTCTTAATGGTCTACTTAAGGAGGAGGTTTATGTTGCACAACCAGATGGGTTCGTTGACCCTGATCATCTAGAAAAGGTTTACCGTTTAAGGAAAGCTCTATATGATTGAAACAAGCTCCAAGAGCCTGGTATGATAAACTCTCAAATTTCTTGATGTCCAAAGGTTTTACTAAAGGTATAATTGACCCGACTCTATTCACGATAAGATACGGGGATGACATTCTACTTGTGCAAATTTACGTTGATGACATTATTTTCGGGTCCACAAACCCTAAATTTTCTAAACGATTTGAAAAATTAATGCACAGTAGATTTGAGATGTCCTTAATGTGAGAAATTAAATTCTTTTTAGGGCTATCCACCAATCCCCGCGAGGTATCTTTATCAATCAGGCTAAGTACACTTTAGAGATACTTAGAAAACATGGTATGGAAAAAGGTCAAAGCATTGGTACACCAATGGCTACGAAACCTAAACTGGATGCAGACTTGAGTGGAAAACTCATAGACCAAACTGACTACCGTGGTAAAATCGGGTCACTCATGCATCTGACATCTAGTAGACAAGATATAGTGCAAGCAGTATGTTATTGTGCAAGATATCAAGCAAGACCGACTGAAAAACACCCCAAAGAGGTTAAAAGGATCTTTCGATACTTAAGAGGTACCATTAACATGGGACTCTGGTATCTGAAGGATTCTGGCTTTAAACAAACAGCCTTTTCAGATGCCGGCCATGCTAGGACTGCACTGTAATAATAATGACTACTAAATAGATTGTATGTTATAAGATGATTTAGTGGTTGAGCACAATTTTTCAAGAATTCTTAAATGACAATTCATAATCTTTCAAAATTACGTGCTCAACAATGCTAACCCTCAATTTTATATTCATTTTATAACTTGGTATCATTTTTTTGGTGTCAAACATATGTAAAATTAAGAGGGAGCAAGTTAATGTTCCATATAATTCATGCTAATAATATTTTTCCCACCAGATTTTCATGACAAATTTTAATCACATGGTATTTCAAAAACTAAGTGAATTAGTATTTAAAATAAGGGGAGAAATATAATTAAAATGTGATCTTGAAAATAATAAGTGATCTAAACGACTCAAAGTGCTCTACGCTTTTCGGAAAAGGTTTTATGGTTACGATCTCATACCCAACAACATCTTAATTCACGACGATTATGAAGTCATAAGGTGGTTAGGTTAGGTATTAGTCCAATGATCCAACCAGAACCGGAGGGATCTACCCAAGAACAATCCATAGTTAGAAATAGCAGTCCTTAGGTATGATTGGAGATGAATGAGTTAAGGGAATAATGCCGACTAAGATTGAGCTAATACTGGAACAATCACAACAAGGTGTTAGTAATGACGTCTTGGTAAGCATTGAAGGGGTTAAAGAATTAAAAAGAAATGTATGGATAAAGGGTGTAAAGAAAGCAGCCCTCCACACAACTTTAGGCAGAAACCGGGTCAATACATAATCTATCGGTTTTCACAAAGATGAATTCTGATATTGAAGAATGACATCATGGACCCATTGATGCAATGCACAACCCTCCCCAGCTATTCGAGTTTCTCTCAACAAAAACTTGTCTTATTTGTCACGGATATACACACGACTTCTATTGACTTTCTCACTCCGAGTTAGTTGATATTGAATAGGTGGCAGTCTGCTTTAGCCTCCGAGTACTAAAACCAAAACGCACTAATCGAGTCTAGAGCCAAGAGATCACTAAATAAGTCTCATTAGGACACATTCCATGACAAACACTTGTTGAACACCAATAAGTTCACAAGCTGTTAACGAGAGTCCTACGCATTATCCTTGTGATTTTGCCAGAACATCCGAGTGATACTTAAGTATTCACAATGAAGATGGAAATCCTGCTTGAGCCAACGTCAAACAAGCTCTCAGTAGGTGACTTGCGAGATTCTATATGAATCGAACTTGTGATAACTGGATATCGATAATGGTCCAGTAAATCAATTGACGACTCAATCGGTAAGATAGTAACTAACCGATTCACTCATATCGTGTTGTCTGCTTTGAGACGTTCCGATATTGAGAACAAGCCAGCATGGAGAATCTAATGCATCTGTGTTAGAGGATCTTACACTTAAAGCTGGAAATCCTGTCAAGGAGATTCTTCTAAATTGAATCTACATGATCACAGGTTGGTCCTCACGGAACCAGAGGTTAATCCAACCAAATCTGGGCGAATGATGAAGCCATATTCGTTCACAAGCTTTATTGCTGACTGTTTTATTTCAGGATTCATATAAAGATGGAGATAGAGATGCCTCATTCCAGCAGAGTCGGATTCATTACCACATGCTCATGCTCAAACTACATAGTGTTGGGAATACAAAATTCTTAGGAAAGTGTCGGTCACTCCATAGATAACGATCGTTAGCTCGTTAAGTAATATTTGGAAACTTACATAGTTAGCTTAGGAAAAAGCCCATGGACAAAGCCCATAATCCCATCCATAGATGGCCATTGTAAGTATATGAACACCTCTCCATGCCTTGGATAGGTGGTTGCTTGTTCATTATTTCACACACATTATACAAGTTTTCTTTCATGTTTCTTTCTCTCTCTAAAATGTTCATCCAACCACTCTCTCTCTCTAAAACCACCTCTCTTTCTCTTTTCATGTATGTTATTTGATTGTTCTTCAATTGGTATCAAGAGCCATGGAGTGATTTGCTTAGTCTTTGTGTTTGATTTTGGTTCGTTTTCTTTTGTTTAAACCGTACGCCTTTTCTTGTTCTTTCTTTGATTTTCGAAGCTCTTAAATACACTAAAAGATCATTTACAAAGGTAAACTTGATCTAGTATCTTTAGGATATAGGTGTATAAGCTTTGAATCAAGAAAAACATCATTTTTTACAACTTATATTTTCAAAATACCTTATAAAGAACAAATCTTGATTTTGAAATTTTTGGCTTAAAAACCATAAAGTTTACATTTTAAGGTACCTATATGTTTAGTAATACTAGTTGTACAAGAAAATTTGGGAAAAACAATCAAAAATGTGTCTTTTTGTGTTTTGAAAAATTTGTGTTTCATCCTAGTGTTGACCGAATTAGCAGCTTCAAGTGTTGACTGGATTAGCAGTTTCAAGAGTTGACCGAATTAGCAGGTTCAAGTGTTGACCGGATTAGCAGTTTCAAGGGTTGACCGAATTAGCAATTTCGTTGTTCACCGAATTCGCAGTTTACCTTGTCAACCGAATTAGCAGTGTTTCATTGTCAATCGAAATCGCAGTTCACCTTGTCAACCGAATTAGCAGTGTTTCATTATCAATTGAATTCGCAGTTTACCTTGGCAACCAAATTAGCAGTTTTCCTTTGGCAACCGAATTAGCAGTTTTCCTTTGTCAACCGAATTAGCAGTTTTTCTTTGGCAACCAAATTAGCAGTTTTCCTTTGTCAACCGAATTAGCAGCTTTCCTTTGGCAATCGAATTAGCAATTTTCAACATCCTTTGACAACCGGATTCACAACTTCATTTGGAAACCGAATTTGCAACCAAACTTAAAACACACAAATTTACTAACATAAATTATACGGTTTATTTTTTTGATTTGTAAAATCCCGTGAAACATTTATTTATTTTCTCAGTCTAATCAAGAATTGTAAAATCCCATATAGTTTCAAGACATAAAACACACAAAAGACAATTCACAACAACACAATTACTTTCTATCATCGTTCAAACAAACAAGTAATCTTTTAACATACAACCTTCTCAATACCGACTCTTGCTGATAAAGCGATTCTTTCGGGTGCTGACAATCATCTACCTATGTTGGAAAAATATATGTACGATTCATAGAAAAGCAGAATGGAGCTATACATGATGAATAGACAACATAGACGGATGATTCTTGAATCCATTGAAAATGGTCCACTCATCTGGCCTACAATTAAGGAGAATGGTGTGACTAGGCCAAGAAAATACTCTGAATTGACTCCTGTGGATGCAATTCAAGTTGATTGTGATGTCAAAGCAACAAATATCATTCTCCAAGGATTACCACCAGAGGTCTATGCACTTGTTAGCAATCATCGAATCGCCAAGGAACTTTGGGAAAGAATTCAACTTCTCATGCAAGGAACTTCATTGACGAAACAGGAAAGAGAGTGCAAATTATATGATGAATAAGATAAGTTTGCTTATAATAAGGGGGAAACACTACGTGATTTCTACTTGAGATTTTCATTGCTACTCAATGACATGAACATCTACAATGTGAAACTAGAACAATTTCAAGTGAACACCAAGTTTTTGAATACTCTTCCTCCTGAGTGGAGCAAATTTGTGACCGATGTCAAACTGGTTCAGGACTTGCACACAACTAATATTGATCAGCTTCATGCTTACTTGGGACAACACGAATTTCATGCAAATGAAGTTCGTTTAATGCATGAACGCAACTCAGATCTGCTTGCTTTGGTTGCAACCCATCAGATGACCTAGTCTCCTTATCAAACTCATCAAAACTCATACCAAAACTCTCAATTTCAACCACAAGTTTCACTATATCAGTCTCCATAGTATGGATCACCTTATCAATCTCAACAATACTCAAACAATCAATCATCAACACCTCTTTCAATCACTTATCCATCTAATGATTATCAATCATCAGTTAACCACAACGTTTATTCTCCACCATCATCCATCCCTCAAATTGAGTATGCTCCCACAGTTAACCAACAACAACAACAACCTGAATTTCCCCAACTAGACTTAGGTCTAACTGTTCCAGTGTTCAAGCAATGTGATGATCTCATTGATGCCATCAACCATATGATGTCATTCCTATCGGTTGTCTTCACATCTCGTTATCCTACTATAAACAACCAGCTGAGGAATTCATTAAACCCTAGGCAACAAGCTACCATTAATGATGGAAGAGTGACTTTACAACCAGTACATGGGAGACAAATTTCTTTTGCTACGGGAATAAGTAGGACCTACACTCCAGGAGCAAGTGGAAGCAATTCTGGAAAATAAAGGACTGCTATTTGTTACAACTGCAAAGGGGAAGGACACATGTCCAAACAGTGCACTAAACCTAAAAGAAAACAGGATGATTCGTGGTTTAAGGATAAAGTGTTGCTGGTACAAGCTCAAGCAAATGGTCAAATTCTACATGAGGAGGAACTAGCATTTTTGGCAGATCCAGGAACTGCAAAAGGTCAAGCCACACAGACTGTCATTACTCACAATGCTGCTTATCAAGCCGATGATTTAGATGCATATGACTCTCATTGTGATGAACTCAACACTGCCAAAGTTTCTCTCATGGCGAATTTATCTCATTATGGTTCAGATGCTCTCGCTAAGGTACAAAATCCTGATAATGTGGATAACAATATGATTAATCAAGGTGTGCAGGTGATACCGTCTTCTGAACAGTCGAATGTTGTGAACCAGTTAGAGACTGAAATAACCAGTATACAATTATCATTTCCTTATTCAACAGTATGTGACAGAATCACAACAGGCAGCTGTTTAAAATTCTAACTTATCTGCACAACAAGATGCACTGATATTATCTGTGATTGAACAACTGAAAACCCAAGTAATTAATTGTACCAAGATAAATCTGGACAATAAAAGTGTCAATGATACTTTAACTGCTGAGCTTGAAAGATATAAAGAACAAGTTAAAGTTTTGAAAGAAGGACAAAATGTTGATTTAAAAAGTAAAGATAACGTTTCAGATTCATGTGAACAGTCTGTCGAGGTTGATCGTCTTAAACAAACTCTTTCTGAACATTTAAAAGAAAAGGAATCTTTAATAAAACAGTTACTCTTCGCAAAATGATTTTAAGAAAGAAGAATCTAGAAATATTGATAGAGAAATTGCTTTAGAAAAGAAGATCAAACAGCTAGATAATATTGTTTATAAAAGAGATCAATCAGCACAAACTGTTCACATGTTAACAAAACCACAGTTTTTCTATGATCATACCACTAAACAAGCTCTAGGTTTTCAAAATCATTTCTATCTGAAGAAAGCTCAGCAGTTGGAACCAAAGCTTTATGATGGTAATGTCATTAAGAATACTAGTGCTATTGTGATTGCTGAAGAGAGTCGTTCAAAAATGCTTTTAAAACAACAGGATCTAATGGTTTTAGAAAAGAAAGTTAATATCACACCAGTTGATTATGCTGTTCTCAACCAACTTTCTCAAGATTTTGAAAAATGATTTGTTCCACAAATTGGATTATCTGCTGAACAAGCCTTTTAGTCTCAGAATTCTATGAATTCTTCAGATTCTAGTCCTTCTTGTAGACCCACCAAAGTTGAGGTTCCAAAAGAACTTCCTAAAGTCAGCTTGGTTAATACGAGTTTAAAGAAACTTAAACACCATCTTGCTGGCTGATATAGTATAGAATATATAAAATAAGCAACTAAGGCAAATCGCTCTTATGAAAGAGTAATAAGCAATTGCTAATAAAATATATTTCCGGAAAGTATTGATTAGAAAATTACCCTTAGGAAAGGATAAAGTTCAAATCGTTCCCGAGTCGTTTTCCCAACGAAGCGTGAATTGAAAACTTGTTTTGGTTCGTGATCGCGTGCTTGAATATTCAATATTTTGGATTTTGGATTCTAAATCTAAAAACGCAAAGGGCAAGCACATAAAGGCACGCTAATCTAGAAATTAAGGAAACTTAAAAATCTAACGACATCTTAAACAATTAAAAACTTATTAATAACTAAAATAAACTAACTAATTAACTAAAATTGACAAATTAAAACTCTAAAAACTCAAAATGCAAATTTCTAAACTTAAAATGTATTAAACTAATTTTTAATAACAGAAAAATATTTTTTTGAATTTTTAAACTAACTAAAACTATTTTTAAACTAAATAGTACTAAAAATTAGATTAAAAATACTAAACTTAATTCTAAAATTTTGAGAAAATTACTAAAAATACTAGACACTATTCTAAGGTTTTGCAAAGAAAAACGAGTGAAAAAGCTTTTACCAATAAGCTGCTAAAAATCAAATAAGCAAAATAAGCCAAAAATTAAACTGAGTATAACAATTAAATGGTGCAAAGGTTAAATGAAAAAGTCTCAAGGGCGCAATGGTTAAAGTGTGTGTGTTGTGTAAGGAAGGTCACAGGTTCGAGTCATATGACTTACCTTTTTGTAAAAATATTTTTTTTATCTTTCTTTTTGAAAAAGCTAAAGAATAAGCAAAAATAAGCAACTTTAATGAAGGACTTAAAACCAGAACTTAAAAATAAGCTAGAATAAGCTCAAATGAAAGTGACAGTTTGGTTTTTAAGCTATTTGGCATGAAGTTAAAACTGTTTAGGTATTATAAGCACTAATTAGACCATTAAGCTAAAAAAGAGCAATAAGATAGAAACATACCCTACCCTAGACCTAATAAGAACTATTGACTAGAAATAAGCAAATTAAATAAGCTAAAAAAGAACCAAAAGACCTTAAAACAGCAGACTCTAAGGACACTTAAAATGACATTAACCACTATTTTAAGCTAGGCTTTAGGACAAATAAGCACATAGAATAAGCTGAAACATGAAAACAGATTAAGACCTACACCCAATTAAAACTAAGAAGCTGAAATTAAGCAAAATGGTTAAGAAATAAGCTAGATAAGATAAGTCGAAAAGGGACAGTTTACACTACATGTTTTTAGCTTTTTAGAGATAGATGACAACTTTAAAGCTTAAAATTAAGACTCAAAAGCTGACTTGACATACTATAAACTAGAAACAGATTAGGACTTGACTAAAATAAGCTCTATGAGAAAAAAATTAATCAAAGATAAGCTAAAATGAGGACTAAGAAAATTTGCACATTAAGGACTTTTTAAGAACAAACCATTACCACTACTTAACTGTTTTCATAAAAGGATTTTCCATAACCATTTGACTCAAAACAGATGAAAATTGTTGCATTAGAAATCAAATTTGGAACACAAAAACTACACTTTAAGCTAACCTTTTATAAATTCACTAAAACTCAGTTTAGAACAATATTAAGCCTAGCAAACTTGAAGCTTTGATAAATCAAACTACAATACTTAACCAAACTGACTTCTAGCTTATGAAAACTAGTATTAAGATCTTATTTGAACTTATGGAAGCTTAGTTGAGAACCAAAGACAGATTATACCTCGTTTATCCCTTTTTAAATCCTTAACCCAAACACTCCTTTAAAATCTAAATATCCATTTATAAGCTAAAACAGATCTTAAAATTCCTTAAATACTGAAAACAGATTAAGCATAATGATTATAGAAGATAATTAAGAAAAAATCTAAAGAGAATAAGCAAATTAATAGGTTGATACAGGAAGTAAGCTGTAAAGAGTAAAAATGAATGTACCTTGTCCTTTGCTTAAACAAGGACTAAAATTGCTTTAAAGAGCTTATCTACAAGCTCTAACTTGTTAAAAACAAGCTGGTAAAGTCCCATAAGCCCATCCAAATCTGGCTTATCATCCTTAACATAAGCTTAAATTGAATTTGAGGTAATTTAAGTAACAAGGCTTATTCAGTTAAGCTATAGTAGAGCTTAACTGAATAAGCAATAGCTTATAGATTAAAAAGAGCTTATTGATTGTTAAGTAATTTCCAAATGCATTTAAGCTAAATTTGCATAATAAGTAAAACAGAATTCAAAATACAAGATTTAAAAGTGAAACTGCAATTTTATTAATAACAAAGAGATTACAAACTTTAAAAAGTAAATTACATTAATAAAAAGACAATAAGCTGAAATAAGCTAAAATTACCATAAAAAGCTACTTAAAACTACACTCCTCTAACTGTGTGAATATGCCTCTATTTATAGTGAGGAGGGGAAGCTTCTAGGAGAAGAGGAGCGTCCCAACCATTTAATCCTAGCCCTTCAATCATAACAGATTTTCATCAATCCATTTTGAGCCCTTGATCACTCTCCACGTATTCTCATCCAATGGGATTGCTTAGGATCGCCAGGGTGTCAGAATTTATGTCATATCTTGCCACGTTGGCTTTCTAGAAGGAATCAAACATGTGGAGAGGTGAATGGTTTACCCTGTTCTTCGTTGATGTAAAAACGAGAGGGAAGGGATAAACTGTAAATAAAGGCGCGTGTTTTATTGTATTGATTTGGATCTGGGTTTGGAATGGGCTTTAGCATTTGGGCCAGGACAAGGATAAGGGTTTATGAATTGGACTATGAATTTAGGCTTATAAATGGTATAGCTCAAACATTAATAAGCTGACCCGGCCCATGAAATGGGTTCGGGTTGGTCCATTAAAAATTAGTACGCCTTCGGCCTCGTTTTCTCACGCTCTTCCAATCTCGTGCTCGGTTTTGTCTTTTTTTGCCTTTGTTCTTGTCCTTTTATGAATATCCGTTACCTGCAAGACACAATTCGCAATACAGATAAATACAATGTATTCTTGGTCATTTAAGCTCGTTTCAATAAGGAAAAATTGATATGTGATTAAACACATATAAAAAATCCCCCATACTAAGCTATTGTCGTGTTCTCACGCAATTTCATATACACACATAGAAAACTAAAAATTTCAACCCCCTAAACTAATTACCTCGAAAAGTAGCTAAGTGTTCATCTAAGGAGATTAAGAAATCACTAGTTTAAAACGCCCCGTTTTACCATTTTTGCATACATTTATTATTATTATTATTATTATTATTATTATTATTATTATTATTATTAAAGGAAAACTGCATGTTTGACTTTCATTATTTAATCATAACTTTTAGGATCACAGAACAAGAAACATTTCTAAAAAATGTTCAAAAGGATAAATTCATCGTCCTCGATTTTTCACCCGCCCCAAACCAAGCTTAAAAACAAAATCATTGTTAAATATAAGTTAAGATGCTAACACTACTTATAAATGCTAATTGTGTAAGTAATCTACTTTCCGCTCCCTTATTCCTAAATCCTCTAAAGATTTTATTTTTATTATTGGTGACAAATAAATTATGTCCTTATTTATATAATGTAAACCCGGTTTAGACCATAATTAGTTTGAAATCCTTTCCTAAAGAGACGATATGGTGAAAATAAGGTCCACATTAAGGTTCTAATTTCACATGATTTAGGGGTTATCCTTTTTATTTCATCCGAAACAACTCAACTACGAGTCCAGAGACGGAGGCTTTATTTAGATAACCCTGGAGTCGAAATTTGGCTTTATTATTATTATTGCAACATTATTATCCTCCGGTCCTTTAAACAACTGTCACATCGGTATGCGAGCCGACCATGATCCAGGAGTCTTATTTCGACCAGGAGATCCTCTACCTTTTTGAAAACTATCCCATCGGTATGTGAGCCGACCATGATCCAGTAAACTTTTATCAGTCTCGGATTTAGTATTATTATTTTTACCTCCACCTTTTAAATGACCGTCACATCGGTATGCGAGCTGACCATGGTCCAGTGGTCTTATTTCGGCTTCGGTTTATTACATTATTATTATTATTATTATTATTATTATTATTATTATTATTATTGCTATATTATTATCCCCCGGTCCTTTAAACAACGGTAGCGAGCCGTCAGGAATTGGTTAGCCTATTTCCACCACAACACTGACAAAACCTCGTATGTGTACCTTAGATTTACAAAAGGAAATCTCTACGAAAGGGATCTATACTAAGATTCGCAAAAACCAAAGACAACTTTAATTTATTTAACAAATATATAACATTATTAAGCTGATGGGGGCAAAAAGCCACAATTAACCTCTATGAGCTCTAAAGAGATCCAATATCCATGCTTAGCATCTAACTTATATTAAACTCTATCATTTTTCGTTCTCTTCGTCAAATTTAATTCATTATAAAAGATCTGTGAATGATTAGTATAATCGAATCAAGCTTTGCTATTAAAAGTCTATTATGGGAACTTGCAAACTCTTGGCTTTTTCAAGCTAGATTCGCTTTTTTTTTAAAGTTCTTTGTATAAAAGGCCTAGCAAAAAAAAACTTTCATTTATTACAGGTTAAGGGGCAATCTAGTTAATAGGGGTGCAACATGCTCGATCAAGTCAAAATTTATTCTTATTCTCACCATCGGAAAGTCAAACAATTCGTGTCAAAACACTTATTTTATTTTTGGAAAAATTTTGAAATTTTTGCATAAAATCCAAATAATTTTGGTATTTTTGGGGTGGCAAAACGGGGTTGGTTACGTGAGAAAATGGCAAATGCAAGATAAGATCCCAAATCAATCCCCCATACTTGAATAAACATTGTCCTCAATTGGACTACCACCCATTACTAAAAACAATACAATAATCACTAATATAAAGGGGTTCTTTACGTAGAAATTACAAGCAGTTTATTAAGTATGCTAATAGATAACCGTTAGTCAATTAGGATCTAGGATATCGGAGTTCCATATATAAGCATGCTAAAAGGATTGAAGCTTGAGTGAACGATGGACAAAACCACGAGCACGAGAGTCTTCATAATCCATGCAATCCTAGACATAAAACACAAGCCACGAAACACGAGAAAGGAAGAGGCGAGCTTCCTCACGTCACACTTACTAGAAAATAGAAAAAGAAGATAGAAACACGGGTTGCCTCCCGAGAAGCGCTTGTTTTTGTGCGAGTCTCTAGCTTGACTCTCCCCATATCATCGTGATATTAGGGACGAAACATGTGGAAGAGCAATTCTCCATCGGACTTTCATTCAAGATGTTTAGATAAACATTGAAGCACATGAAAGTTCTACTCCGATGTGATACCACCGGCTCAAGAGAATAGAAACTAAAAACGAAGATGCCAGTGTCAAAAATAAGGTCCTCACTCACGAAGGAGAGAAGAGGACGAGAATTCACAAGATAGGTAAGGAAAGGAAGAAAGATTTTGATAACAAATATTAGGGAAAAATAATGGCGATCCTCAAAGGGTAACCTCACATATATCGGAGAAATAATTTTCTCATGAATCCCGAGGTCGAAAACTTTGACCATACTCTTCAAATCATTATTATCAGGTTCATCCTTTAAGCTTCTTAGGTTATGATCAAAAAACATCTTAGGAGGGAGATTAGGGATAGTGTCATTAATAAGAAAACTCTCAAGATAGATTGTGTCTCCTTTCGACTCATAATAATCGTCATCAAAATCCGAAGGAATATAAGATTTTATTACTTTAAGTCCCTCAAAATGAAGTTCTTTCGCAGAGAGAGAAAATGATATATCATTATTTAATAACTTCTCGAGTAGAAGAATGTCTCCCTCCGGATCAAAATCGGCACCATCAATTCCCGGTGGAATTAAATCATTTGTAAGACAAGCTTCGATCTCATCACCTCCTGGGTCAAACACTCATCCTCATTAAGCTCGGAAAGATGTGTGACTAGCAAAGCCTGCTCATCAAGGTTAGAAACATAAGATTATTTGCTCTCGATGTCCTCTAACACCTCATTAAAAATAGGATTTACGTCACTAGAGATGTACTTGTCGTTGAATTCAAATAGAGGGTTCGAATAAGTTTTAAAATTTTCCTCCTAAACGTCCTCATCAGGAAATGACTCGTCATCACTAGAGGTAAAATCATTATCAGAATCGAGGAGAGGATTAGAGAAAGTCACGGAATTATCACAAAAAGGCAAATCACACTCACTCTTATTGTCGGAAGTATCCTCAGACTCTTGGGATTGGGACAAGGTCCTTAACACTAGCCTTTATTGCTTCGTCCGATTCCTTTTCAGGAATAGTGCTAAGATGCTCATCCCCTATGTTGAGAGAGTCCTTGGGCTCCATAGTCGGTAAGACGGGTGTGATTGCAATAGACGGAGGAATTTGAGAAATAATTTCATTCAAAGGAATAGTACTCTCCTCGTCATCATTGTCATCATCGTCATCTTCGTCATCATCGTAAATAAAATTGAAACGTCGCGAAGGCTCGGGAGTATGAGTACTAAGATTAGTCGCCTGCTCTTGTTGACGTAACTTTTCAACTAAGGATTGCATAGCTTTAAGTACATAATTCATCCTTTGCTGATTAAGGTCTTCTTGAATACTCTAAGGCTGATGATCGATGGAATTCTGCGGGGTTTGGTCAAAACCGTAGGAATTAGACGGATTAGGCTCAACGTAGTTTTGATGCCACGGTTGACACTGAAAATTCTCATGAGGACTCCCACAATGCACACAATAAATATATTGTTGAGAAAAACTTGGTGAATTTTGTGGATAATAATTATCACCAAAATTTTGATTGTAGCTCGGTTCCTGCTCATAGACAAGCGGTACCCGTGGTGGACAATCATAACCATAATGAGAATCGTTCCCACATAACTCGCACGAGTATGTCTGGGGCTGTGGAGGGTGGTTGAAAAAATTTAGAGGATCATTGAAAGAATTCGGATTTGGATCATAAACGAATGAATTTCCAGCTGTTGAAGCGCAAAACGAACAAAATCCATTTCTAAGATTATTTCCACACCACTCACAAGTACACCGTCAACAAATTAAACCATCTAACGGACCTCCACACCCAAAGCAACCACGTTGGTTGAATGACGACATAAGAATTAAACAAAAAAAAGAATAGAATTAAATGATATAGAAGATAGAGAAGAATATTTTTAAAATTTTATATAATAATAAGTAGAAAATAATAAAAATGTTTTTGGAACCTATTATCAAAGGTGCACAGAAGCTCTCTAGAAAACGTACAAAGAAGCGAAGGAGCGTGTAAGCGCGAAGCGTTTTAAAAACCTTCTCCTTCCGGGTCGAAGTTCGTAGGATCAACCCTCCATATACCTCTCTTAAAGTTTGTTAATCTAAAGGTGGGCTGATTAAACAATTGACAACACGATTTATTTTTTTGGTTTTTTAATTTTTTTAAATACTTTAGGAAAAGTATTTTTGATTTTTTAATGAATCTACAAAAATAAAAATAAAATATTTTTGTATTTTTATAGTTTTATATAAAAGAAATTAAAAATAATAAAGAGATGTAAAATATACATTCACAAAAAACGATAACTTCACGGGGAAGGGTCTTCAATGCACTAATCTTCAAACTTCAACGCAATAATCGTTTCACACTTCCCCGGCAACGGCGCAAAAAATTTGATATAGTATAGAATATATAATATAAGCAACTAAGGCAAATCGCTCTTGTGAAAGAGTAATAAGCAATTGCTAATAAAATATATTTCCAGAAAGTATTGATTAGAAAATTACCCTTAGGAAAGGATAAAGTTCAAATCGTTCCTGAGTCGTTTTCCTAACGAAGCGTGAATTGAAAACTTGTTTCGGTTCGTGATCGCGTGCTTGAATATTCAATATTTTAGATTTTGGATTCTAAATCTAAAAACGCAAAGGGAAAGCACATAAAGGCACGCTAATCTAGAAATTAAGGCAACTTAAAAATCTAACGACATTTTAAACAATTAAAAACTTATTAATAACTAAAAAAACTAACTAATTATCTAATAATAACAATTTAAAACTCTAAAAACTCAAAATGCAAATTTCTTAAACTAAAATAACTTAAACTAATTTTTAAAAGACAAAAAAAATTTTTTTTGCATTTTAAAACTAATTAAAACTATTTTTAAACTAAATAATACTAAAAATTAGATTAAAAATACTTAACTTAATTCTAAAATTTTGAGAAAATTACTAAAAATACTAAACACTATTCTAATGGTTTGCAAAGAAAAACAAGTGAAAAAGCTTTTACCAATAAGCTGCTAAAAATCAAATAAGCAAAATAAGCCAAAATATAAACTGGTATAACAATTAAATGGTGCAAAGGTTAAATGAAAAAGTCCCAAGGGCGCAATGGTTAAGGTGCGTGTATTGTGTAAGGAAGGTCACGGGTTCGAGTCCTGTGACTTACCTTTTTGTAAAAACATTTTTTTATTTTTCTTTTTGAAAAAGCTAAAGAATAAGCAAAAATAAGCAACTTTAATGAAGGACTTAAAACCAGAACTTAAAAATAAGCTAGAATAAGCTCAAATGAAAGTGACAGTTTGGTTTTTAAGCTATTTGGCATGAAGTTAAAACTGTTTAGGAATTATAAGCACTAATTAGACCATTAAGCTAAAAGAAGACCAATAAGCTAGAAACATACCCTACCCTAGACCTAATAAGCACTATTGACTAGAAATAAGCAAATTAAATAAGTTGAAAAAGAACCAAAAGACCTTAAAACAGCAGACTCTAAGGATACTAAAAAGGACATTAACCATTATTTTAAGCTAGGCTTTAGGATAAATAAGCACATAGAATAAGCTGAAACATGAAAACAGATTAAGAACTACACCCAATTAACACTAAGAAGCTGAATTTAAGCAAAATGGTTAAGAAATAAGCTAGATAAGATAAGTTGAAAAGGGACAGTTTACACTACATGTTTTTAGCTTTTTAGAGATAGATGACAACTTTAAAGCTTAAAATTA
>BQNB010016118.1:0-72117 GCA_026074375.1 Tanacetum coccineum
CATATTAAGCTACAAAATGCAAAACCAGATTAAGAACTATGACAATTATAGACAAATAAGCAAAAACCTAAGGAGAATAAACACTAGATAATAAGCTACACTAATAAGCAGATTTGACTTTAAAATAGACATATTTTATAAAAACTCTAATCAAATTTATTCTAAGCTATAAACTAAACATAATAAGCTAATATAAGACAGGATAAGCACATTTCAACAATAATAAGCCAGAATAAGCAAACAAATAAGCTGAATAAGAAAATTAAGCTAGAAAGCTAAAATGAAACTTACTTTGTCCTTTGCTCAAAACAAGGACTAAATTGCTTTATAGAGCTTATCTACAAGCTCCAGCCCATCCATTTCTGGCTTATCATCCAATTTAAGCATAAGGTAATTTTGAGGTAATTTAGGTGATTAAGCTTATTCAGTTAAGCTATTAGCAGGCTTAACTGAATAAGGACTAGCTTATGAGGTAACAAAGAGCTTATTGGGCTTATTAGGTTATTTCTAAACACATATTAAATAAAATTGCATAAAAGTAAAAACAGAATTTAAAACACAATTTAAGGAAACTGAATTTTATTAATTATAAAAAGGTTACAATGCTTTTGAAATGGAAATTCAATAAAGAAAAGTACAATAAGTAGGAATTTAAGCTAAAAATGACTAAAAAGCTAGATTAAAAACTATATATCTCCACTGTGTGATTTCAAGCTCTATTTATAGTGAGGAGGAGATGATTCTAGACTTTGAGGCCCATCCTTAATCTTCAATCCTAGCCCTTCAATCATAACAGACTCTGAATCCATCAATATGAGCCCTTGATCCTTCTCCACGTCTCAACAACCAATGAGAGTGCTTGAGATTTCCAACGTGTCAAGGGATTGATGTCATTCCTTGCCATGTAAGACTTTTAGAAGAATGAGAGATGCGTGTGGAGTGGATTTTACCCATACGTTAATTTGCAGAGTAAAAAATGAAGGGGATAAGTGAACAGTTACTTAGGGCGGGGTTTTATCATTTTTGACTGGATCCGGGTTCATTTAGATTGGGCTTGGACTTTTAATTATAACTTGGTCCGGGTAATGAAATGGATTTGGTTTTGGATTTATGAATAAGGATTTGGATTTATGAAATGGATATGGTTTTGGATTAAACCCGGTCCAATATATGGGTCCAAATTAGCCCATAGAAATAAATGAGTCATCGACTTTGTTTTCTCACACTCTTCCAATCTCGTGCTCGGTTTTGTCCTTTTTGACTTCATTTTTGTCCTTTTTTGTGGATATCCGTTACTTGCACAATTCAATTCACAAAACACACATACACAATGCATTTTTCATGTATTTTTGGTCATTTCAGCTTGTTTTAATAAGGAAAATTGATATGTGATTAAACACATATCAAAATTCCCCTATACTAAGCTATTGTCGTGTTCTCATGCAATGATATAAATACACGTTTAAAAACTAAAAATTTCAACACCCCTAAACTAATTACCTCAAAAAGTAGCTAAGTGTTCATCTAAGGGGATTATGAAATCACTAGTTTTGAAACGCCCCGTTTTACCATTTCTTTTAATATATATATTATTTTTAATTTTTCACAAGTGACAACATGTTTGACTTTCATTATTAAATGATAACTTTTAGGATCACGGAACAAGAAGCACTAATAAATAGTGTCCAAAAGGATAAATTCATCATCCTCGATTTTTCACCTGCCCCAAACCAAGCTTAAAAACGAAATCATTGTTAAATACAAGTTAAGATGCTAACACTACTCATACTTGTAATTTGTGCAAGCCTAGACTAACTTTTCACTCCCGATGGATCAATATTTATAAATGTGTATGTGATCATTTTGAATTTCGACCATCCAATCGACATCATAACGTTCCCCCCAAGAATTATGATTTTTAAAGGCGGGATCATTTCATGTAGCGACTTTATTCTCGGCACATCCCAGCCGAGACCAGCTTAGGTGACCAGGCTTTTGATATCCCACAGAGAATAGTATCGGAAATCACGGACCTTCGGTTTCAAAAACTCTTAGGCTTCCCGTTAAACTAACACTTCATTTAGAAAAACCACAACTTAAAGCGAAATAGTCTTAGTTCAAAAGCATATTTAAATTTTAGAAAAAGAGATTTTTCCTATATTTATTCAATCATATATATTACACTAAACATTAATATTATTATACTTATAACCTCCACCCTTTAAACGAACTGTCACATCGGGTGCGAACCGACCATGATCCAGTTGTCTTATTTTGGCTTCGAACTTTGCCTTATATGAAGACTGTCACATCGGTATGCGAGCCGACCAAGATCCAGTAATCTGACAAGGTATTATTATTATTATTATTATTATTTTATTTTTTTTATTATTTTTTTTTCAACTCATTTTATTACCACGGTATATAGACAATTTCTTTTTGGAAAATTTAAGTATAAATTTGAACTAAGACTAAAAAGTTTTAAAATGTTGATTTTAAAAGAACTTTTAAGGGTGATAAAACCACTAACTTGTCTAATTTCTAAAGAGAGCACGTATTATTAGTCCGGTTAGAAGCTTCAGGGAGGAAAAGCCACAAATTACACTTATGAGCTCTTAAGATAACCAACTAATCCTTGCTTAGCATCCAACTTATATTCAATTCTATCATTTCTCGTTCTTCGTAAATTTAAAATCTTTAATAAAAAGATCCGCGAATGCTTAGTCTAATAAAATCAAGCTTTGCATATTTAAAGTCTATTATGGAAACTTGCAAACTCTTGGCTTTTTCAAGCTAGAATTCGCGTTTTAAAGCTTCTTGTATAAAAGACTAGCAAAAGCTTTCATTTATATAGGTTAAGGGGCAACCTAGAGCGCAACATGCTCGATCAAGTCAAAATTTATTCTTGTTCTCTCCATCGGAAAGTCAAAAATTCATGTCAAAACACTTATTATATTTTTGAAAATTTTTAAACTTTTGCATAAAATCACATATTTTTGGTATTTTGGTGGCAAAACGGGGTTACGTGAAGACAAAGCAAATGCAAGTAAGATCAAATCGATAGATACCCCCCATACTAGAACTAAACATTGTCCTCATTGTGAGACTGCCAGCCCCATACTAAAACCAATGCATAATCCTAATATAAAATGGTCTCTACGTAAATCTAAAGCCGTTTATTAATTATGCTAATAGATAAACGTTAGTTAATAAGATCTAGGATATCGGATTCCCATATATAAGCATGCTAAGGATTGAAGCTCGAGTAAACGATGGACAAAACCGCGAGCATGAGAGTCTTCATAATCCGGGGTAATCTTGAACATAAAACACAAGCCACAAAACACGAAAAAGGAAGAGGCGAGCCTCCTCACGTCACACTTATTAGAAAATAGAAAAAGAAGATAGAAACACGGGTTGCCTCCCAAGAAGCGCTTGTTTTTATGTGAGTCTCTAGCTTGACTCTCCTCGAATTCCTTTGTCCTTGGGGCAGAAACAGAAGAATGGAAAAATCATCATCGGACTTTCATATGCCACCGGCTCTAAGGAATAAAAACTATAAGCGGAGATGCCGGGGTCAAAAATGGTGTCCTCACTCCCGGAGGAGAGAAGAAGAAGAGAGTTCACAAGATAGGTAAGAAAAAGAAGAAAGATTTTGATAACAAATGTGAGGGAAAAATAATGGCGATCCTCAAAGGGTAACCTCACATATGTCGGAGAAATAATTTTCTCATGAATCCTGGGGTCGAAAACTTTGACCATACTCTTCAAATCAGTATTATCAGGTTCATCCTTTAAGCTTCTTGGGTCATGATCAAAAAACACCTCAGGAGGGAGATTAGGGATAGTGTCATTAAATAGCAAACTCTTAAGACAGATTGTGTCTCCCTCCGAGTCATAATAATCGTCCTCAAAATCCGGAGGAATATAAGATTTAATTACTTTAAGTCCCTCGAAATGAAGTTCTTTCGGAGGGAGAGGAAATGATATATCATTATTTAATAACTTCTCGAGTAGAATAATGTCTCCCTCCGGATCAAAATCGGCACCATCAATTCCAAGTGAAATTAAATCATTTGTAAGACAAGCTTCGATCTCATCACCTCCTGGGTCAAAACACTCATCCTCATTAAGCTCGGAAAGATGTGTGACTCGCAAAGCCTGCTCATCAAGGTTAGAAACATAAGAGCCTTTGCTCTCGATGTCCTCTAACACCTCATTAAAAAGTGGATTTACGTCACTAGAGATGTACTTGTCGTCGAATTCAAATAGAGGGTTCGAATAAGTTCTAAAATTTTCCTCCTGAACGTCCTTATTAGGAAATGACTCGTCATCACTAGAGGTAAAATCATCATTAGAATCGAAGAGAGGATTAGAGAAAGTCACGGAATTACCCCCTAAAACGTCAAGGGGAAAAGAATCATCACAAAAAGGCAAATCACACTCACTGTCGTTGTCGGATGTATCCTCGGACTCACTTGGGATTAGAACAAGGTCCTCAACACTAGACTTTATTACTTCGTCTGATTCCTTTTCAGGAATAGTGCTAAGATGCTCATCCCCCATGTTGAGAGAGTCCTCGGGATTCATAGTCGGTAAGACGAGCGTGATTGCAATAGACAGAGGAATTTGAGAAATAATTTCATTCAAAGGAATAGTACTCTCCTCATCATCATCGTCATCATCGTCATCGTCGTAAATAAAATTGAAACGTCACGAAGGCTCAGGAGTATGAGTACTAAGATTAGCCGCCTGCTCTTGTTGACGTAACTTTTCACCCATGGATTGCACAGCTTTAAGAACATCATTCATCCTTTGCTGATTAAGGTCTTCTTGAATACTCTGAGGCTGATGATTGATGGAATACTGCGGGGGTTGGTCAAAACCGGAAGAGTTAGAATTATAGCAAAGATTAAGCTCATAGAAGTTCTGATTCCTTAGTTGACACTGAAAATTTGCATGAGGTCCCCCACAGTTTTCACAACAAAGATATTGTTGTGGAAACTCGGTGAATTTTGTGGATAATAATTATCACCAAAGTTTTAATTGTAGCACGGTTCCTGCTCATAGACAAGCGGTACCCGTGGTGGACAATCAAACCCATAGTAAGAATCATTCCCACTTAACTCACACGAGTATGTATGGGGCTGTGGAGGGTGGTTGAAAACGTTTGGAGGATTATTGAAAGAATTCGGATTTGGATCATAAACGAATGAATTTCTAGCTCTTGAAGCGCAAAACGAACAAAATCCATTTCTAAGATTATTTCCACACCACTCGCAAGTACAGCGTTGACAACGTAAACCATCTAACGGACCTCCACACATATAACAACCACGTTGGTTGAATGAAGACATAAGAATTAAACAAATAGGAGGGTAAAGAAGAATATATTTGAAATTTTATATAATAATAATAATAAGTAGAAAATAATAAAAATATTTTTGGGACCGATAGTCAAAGGTGCACGATAACTCTTTAGAAAACGCACAAAGAAGCGGAGGAGCGGGTAAGAGCGAAGCGTTTTAAAAACCTTCTCCTTTCGGGTCGAAGTTCGTAGGATCAACCCTCCTTATACCTCTCTTATATTTTGTTAATCTAAAGGTGAGCCGATTTAACAATTGACAACACGGTTTCATTTGTTGTTTTTTCATTTTTTTTGGTATTTTAAATACTTTATAAAATAAATCCTCAAAAATAAATCGAGAAAAATAAAATATTTTGGTATTTTATAATTTTATATAAAAGAAAATGAAAAATAATAAAGAAATGTAAAATATATATATTCATAAAAAATGATAACTTCACGGGGAAGGGTCTTCAATGCACTAATCTTCAAACTTCAACGCGATAATCATTTCACACTTCCCTGACAACGGTGCCAAAAATTTGATTCGTCAAGTAATATATATATATATATATATATATATATATATATATATATATATATATATGTGTGTGTGAGCAACTAGGTAAACTACTCTTGTGAAAGAGTAATAAGCTAATTACTAATAAAATATATTTTCGGAAAGTATTGATGAGAAAATTACCCTTAGGAAAGGATAAAGTTCAAATCGTTCCCGAGTCGTTTTCCCAACGAAGCGTGAATTTGAAAATCTTGTTTCGGTTCGTGATCGCGTGCTTGAATAATCAATATTTTAGATTTTGGATTCTAAATCTAATAACGCAAGGGAAAGCATATTAAGGCACGCTAAACTAGAAATTAAGGCAATTTAAAAATCTAACGACATTTTAAATAAATTAAAATTAATTAAAAACTAAATTTCGCTAACTAATTAACTAAAAATGACAAATTAAAACTCTAAAAAATCAAAATGCAAATTTCTAAACTAAAATGTATTAAAGTAATGTTAAAAAAACAGAAATTACTTTTTAGAATTTTTAAACTAATTAAAACTATTTTTAAACTAAATTAGACTAAATATTAAACTAAAAATACTAAACTTAATTATAAAAAGTTGAGAAAATTTATAAAAATACTAGACACTATTTTTGAGGTTTACAAAGAAAAACAGTTCAAAAAGCTACTTTCAATAAGCTGTTAAAAATCAAATAAGCTAAATAACTAAACTAGTATAACTAATTAAAGAAAGAACATGTATATGAAAAAGACCTAAGGGCACAGTGTTAAGGTGTGTGTGTTGTGAGAGGGAGGTCACAGGTTCGAGTCCTGTGGCCACCTTTTTGTGAAAACATTTTTTTTATTTTTCTTTTTAAAACAGCTAAAGATTAAGCTAAAATAAGCAATTTTAATAAAAGGACTTAATACTAAAACTTATTAATAAGCTAGAAAAAAGACAATCAAAGACACATATTGGTTTTTAAGGCTTGTTTGATTAGCTAAAACTGTTTGGATTTTAAAAGCATTAATAAGACCAAAAAGCTAAAATTAAGACCAATAAGCTAGAAACAGATTTAGACTTATACCTAATAAGCATAAATGACTAGAAATTAGCTAACAAAATAAGTTGAAAAAGCAACAAGAGCATTAAGACAGTGGACACAAAATGGATTTTATTTACCAAAACTTAAGCTAAGATTTAGGACTAATAAGCAATTAGAAAAAGCTAAAAAAACTAAAAATAGATAAAGATTAAGACTCAAAGAACACAAATAAGCAGAAATTAAGCATAGCATCTAAGGAAATAAGCTATAAAAGTAAAATGAACATGACAGTTTTAGCTACTTTGTTTTTGGCTTTTTGATATTAAAGGACTAATTGCAGATAAGATTAAAGACTCAAAAAGGATGTTGACACAATAAAACCTTGAAACAGATTAAGATCATATTACAATAAGCTAAAAAAATTAACCGAAGAATAGCTAGCATCTAACCACTAATGAATCTGCAAATCTAGATTTTCAAGAATAAGCCAAAAAACTTGACTGTGTTTGATCTTAAGACTTAAAAAGGTATTTCTAAAGCCAATTGACTCAAAATAGATGGATAATGAAACAAGTTTTGAGCACAAATACCACTTCTCAAATAGATTTTTGAAAAGCTCAACAGATAAGCAGATTTAAAAGCATAAGTACTAGCAGACATGGATTTTTGATTGAACAACCTTCAAAACTTAACAAAACTTATTTTAAACTTATTAAAACTAATTTTTAGACTAAGTTAAATCTTATTAAAACTGATTTGAGTACCAAAAGACAGCATGAACACAATTCCTTATATTAAAAATGCTTAACCCAAACACCCCTTTAAGAACTTGTAAATCCAATTTTAAGCTAAACAGATTATATTAAGCTACAAAATGTTAAAACAGATTAAGAACTATGACAATTAAAGACAAATAAGCAAAAACCTAAGGAGAATAAGCACTAGATAATAAGCTACACTAATAAGCAAATTTGACTTTAAAATAGACAGATTTTATAAAAACTCTAATCAAACTTATTCTAAGCTATAAACTAAACATAATAAGCTAATATAAGACAGAATAAGCACATTTCAATAATAATAAGCCAGAATAAGCAAAAAAAATAAGCTGAATAAGAAAATTAAGCTAGAAAGTTAAAATGAAACTTACATTGTCCTTTGCTCAAAACAAGGACTAAATTGCTCTATAGATCTTATCTACAAGCTCCAGCTTGTTTAAAACAACCTGGTAAAGTCCATAAGCTCATCCATTTCTGGCTTATCATCCAATTTAAGCATAAGGTAATTTTGAGGTAATTTAGGTGATTAAGCTTATCCAGTTAAGCTATTAGCAAGCTTAACTGAATAAGGACTAGCTTATGAGGTAACAAAGAGCTTATTTATAAACACATATTAAACAAAATTGCATAAAAGTAAAAACAGAATTTAAAACACAATTCAAGGAAACTGAATTTTATTAATTATAAAAAGGTTACAATGCTTTTGAAATGGAAATTCAATAAAGAAAAGTACAATAAGCAAGAATTTAAGCTAAAAATGACTAAAAAGCTAGATTAAAAACTACATATCTCGACTGTATGATTTCAAGCTCTATTTATAGTGAGGAGGAGATGATTCTAGACTTTGAGGCGCATCCTTAAGCTTCAATCCTAGCCCTTCAATCATAACAGACTTTGAATCCATCAATATGAGCCCTTGATCCTCCTCCACGTCTCAACAACCAATGAGAGTGCTTGAGATTGCCAACGTGTCAAGGGATTGATGTCATTCCTTGCCATGTAAGCCTTCTAGAAGAATAAGAGATGCGTGTGGAGTAGATTTTACCCGTACGTTAATTTGTAGAGTAAAAAAAGGGGATAAGTGAACAGTTACTTAGGGTGGGGTTTTATCATTTTTGATTGGATCCGGGATCATTTAGATTAGGCTTGGACTTTTAATTATAACTTGGGCTGGGTAATGAAATGGATTTGGTTTTGGATTTATAAATGAGGATTTGGTTTTAGGCTTATACTTTTTCATGGACTTAGAAAATTAAACCCGGTCCAATAGATGGGTCCAGATTAGCCCATAGAAATAAATGACTCCTCGGCTTCGTTTTCTCACACTCTTCCAATATCGTGCTCGGTTTTGTCCTTTTTGGCTTTGTTTTTGTCCTTTTTTTGTGGATATCCATTACCTGCACAATTCAATTCACTAAACACACATATACAATGCATTTTTCATGTATTTTTGGTCATTTCAGCTTGTTTTAATAAGGAAAATTGTTATGTGATTAAACACATATCAGTACACATTAAGGTTCTATCAGTGTTGTAGGGCAATAGGCTACCGGGTCTTATCGGTTAGGACGCCCAATGTCTCGGTAGTTAAAAGACCACAGGACTTAAAATTTGGCTATAATAATAATAATGTAATAAACTGAAGCTAAAATAAGACCATTGTTTCTTGTCGGTTAGGATGCCCGATGTTGCAGTCGTTTAAAGGGTGGAGGTAATAATAATAATAATAAGAATTCTGGGCTGATAAAAGTTTACTGTCTCTGGTCGGTTCGCTCCCGATGTGGCAGTCTTCAAAAGAATTCTGGGCTGATAATAATAGTAATAATAATAATTCGAGACTGATAAAAGTTTACTGGCTCTGTCGGTTAGGACGCCCGATGTGTTAGTCTTCAAAAAGGTCAAGGAAATTCCCGACGTCGAAATAAGACTATTGGCTCTGTCGGTTAGGACGCCCGATGTGTTAGTTATTTAAAGGACCGAGGGATAATAATATTGCAATAATAATAATAATAAAGCCACATTTCAACTCCGGGATTATCCAAATAAAGCCTCCATCTCTAGACTCGTAGTTGAGTTGTTTCGGATGAAATAAAAAGGATAACCCCTAAATCATGCGAAATTAGAACCTTAATGTGGACCTTATTCTCACTATATCGTCTCTTTAGGAAAGGATTTCAAACTACTTGTGGTTTAAACCGGTTACCTTTATAGTAATAAGGCCTTAATATATATAAAATAAGTGATCTCGTTTCACATTATATTTTCTAAATAAAATCCTTAGAGGATTTTGGAATAAGGGAGCGAAAAGTGGCTAATGCGTACACAATTAGCATTTATGAGTAGTGTTAGCATCTAATCTTATATTTGGTTGTGATTTCGTTTTAAGCTTAGTTTGGGGATTGTGAAAAATCAAGGATGACAAACTCCTTTTCTTTAAGCCTTTTAAATAATTTTATTTAATTTTTATCTATTATTGAATAAAGTGGTTAAAATGAGGGCGCTTTCGAAATAAATGATTTTTGAACCTTCTTAATGGACCTTTTATGTTCTTTTTTTATTGTGAGGGGTCATAAGTTAGGGGGGTTAAATTATTTCTTTCTGGGCATGTTTTGTAAACATTGCGTGTGGGACCAGCAATCGCTAAGTGTGGGGAAATTGGATGTGTGCTTAAACACACATCATTTGTAACCTGGAAAACATATTAAAACGGACTAAAACACTAAAATATGAGTAATTATCTTGCAAATATGTTCGTATTGTGTTTTTATGATTTACAGGTACAAAGGATTAAAAACGAAGCAAAAACGGTAATTTTCGGGTGACTTTTGACGATGTTTTCATGTTTATCGAGATTCAAACAAACTCGTAAAAATCCCACGATCACTCCATTGGAAAGAGCACAAAATTACGAATTTATCGGTACCTTCCTCGCCTTTTGAACCCTTTTCTATTTGAACCTGTCATGCTTTAAATTGGACCTTTTATATAAATGAACCTGACCTAGTAAATTAACCCTTAAATATAAAAAATGTGCACTGTTATAATATATCTATGCTTGAGTGCAGTTGGTTCTTGTGGTTGAGTTGAATCTTCGACCGAGAGGTCAGGGGTTCGAATCCCACTTGGGCCATTTGTGATATTAAGCTAGAACGCCACGTTAGCTGCCACGTGGCAGTCTGGCCTGTTGACACGACCGTCGACCCGACAGTTAACTGGCGGTCAACCATAGTTGATCGGTGTTCCGGCGGAGGTCAATGGTGGTCCGCCACCGTTGACCGCCACCGTTGACCACCGTTGACTGGTGGTGGCTCCGTTGACAGCTGGCAGGCCACGTGGCACTAATCATATGGTGACACGTGGCATTCTAATCATGAAGTACAAGGTACTGTAGCTGTAGGTACGAGGTTAGAGGGTTCAGTACGAGGTGCATGCCGGGTACGAGGTTCAGATGGCAGAAGGTTCAGTACCAGGTATTAATCTTAAGGGTTCTAGAAGCATACGTGGCACGCTCTCATTGGTGGATCCAGCTGGCGTACTATGAAAGCAATTCCTTGCCAATCATTGGCAATTAAGTCGGTGGGAGGAAAGTTCGTGGAAACTGCAAATACACGATCCTCTCACGAAATGACGAAATTGACCCTAGATCTGGAACTCTCATTGGCTGGCAACTTAAAAAGACAAAACTACCCCTCAGTGGGTTGGGCTATTTAAATGAAAGCAGCAGATGATTTTTAGTAAGGAGTAAATTAGATAGGAGTAGTGTAGGAGTAGTGTAGTTTTAGGAGTAGGAATAGAATAGTTTAGCTTATTTTAGGATTAATGTAAAAGCTTTTATAGCTTATCTAGCTTATTGTAATCAACTCTTTTTAGCTTATTAATGAAGATGTTTGTGATGGAAGTGACTTGAGCTTATTCTTTTTCTAATCCTTTATTTTCTTTTCTTTTCTTTTTAAGCTTACTTTGAGCTTATTGCTTAATAGCTTATTATCTCTTAATCAACTAAGCTTCTATAGCTTATTTGAATTGATTTTAAGCTTCTATAGCTTATTATCTCTTATCAAGTTTATTAGATCGGGTGGTTTTTCATTCAATTTGGTTCATCATTCGGTTATATCCTCTTTCTCTTTTAAATTTTAGTAGTTTACATTAAGTTAGCTTAAAATGATCATGTTTGCTTATATGTTGATTAATATGCTTAGTGAGTAGATTTTATATATGCTTGTTAAGTGTTAAATTGTTTAGTGAATTAAGTGTGATTAATAAAAAAGGGAAAATATTGATTAGTGATTTTTATATTACTTAAATTATTATTTTAGTTATTCGAGCGGGCAAAAGGCGTAAGAATAACTAGGCATTAATTTAGTAATCGATATCTTAATAAAAGTTGTTTTCAATATAAGCCAATGTTGTGAGAAGATAATTTGTTAGAAAGATATTGATTCATCGATAAGGACTTAATTGTATATTTAATTCACACTTAAGGATCTAATCAATACACTTAGCAAGCATATCTTTTATTATATATCGTTCTTCGTTTATTTGCTTGCTAATTGTTTCTAGTTTTCTATAGTTTATTTTTATTAGATTTTTAGTGTAAAACCAAAAATCAAAATAAAAGATATTCAAGCATTAAATTGGAAACCTTTTCGTGAATTTCAAATTCATCTCTCGTTGTGACATGACATCCGGAGGATCAAATATTACTTTTCCTAAAGAAATTTTTATCTGACGTGATTACTATATTATATTACTCGACTAGTCTTTCGGGACGAATCATTGATTCTTGATTTCTAGGAGATGCTTTAGCAAAAGGATGGGTGGTCGATTATTTAGATAGATTAAACATGATAAAATGTTTAATAGTAGGAAGGTGAGAAAGGAGAAGTTGGTGATGCATTGTTTGGTTGTGGTGGAGCGCGATACGGAGGACGAGTGAGAAGAAATTGAATGAAGTCAAGTTCATTCCTTATGAATTGGAATTGATTACGGGTATACATGCAACAATGGCAAAACCCAGAATGAAAGTTGACTTGGTCAAGAGTAGCAGGGTGAATGAGAGGTGATGGAGGAGAGCGTGGAGATGGTGGTATTTGAGAGTAGGAATTAGTTGCATGTTGAAGGTTTGTTTCAAGAAGTTGAGAGATGTGTTGTAGTAGATTTGCCATTTGTTCCTCATTCAGGAAAGATGATGGAGAAGGTTGATGGTTATTTCTTGGTAGTGATGGAGGTGAAAGGTTTTGAGAAGGTGTTGATGATTGAGGTGCATGAGTGGTTTTTCTCCAAACTTGTCTAACCGAAATTCTAGGTTTTCTTGAGAGATTTAAAGAAGGGTTTGAGAAGCTCATTTAATTAGAGAATTTTAAATCAAGTAGAAGGAGGAAGGTGGTGATTGATGAAGATGATAAGTGGTTTAAATATTTGGATGATGAAGAGAATATGGAAAAGCATGGCAAATGATGAAGAAGAGGTGAAAAGATGTGTGTCTAAACAGGGAAATGACAGCTGAGGCTAGGATAGAGAGGGTCAAATTTGCAGAAAAAGAGAACAGTGAAAAATTCGTTTCCTTCCTGAAGGCGGTCCCTTAAATACCGGCGGTCCCAGATATGTTAGGGGGCCGCCCGTGTATTTTGGGGGTCGTTTTTAGGGGATGATGAATTTTTCCCAAAATTCTCAGTTTGACACTTTAGTGCAGAAAAATATGAGGCTAGTGACAATAAGTTTTAGCAAGTCCTATTTCTCAAGAATCAACTAATTCTAACTTTGTCATCTAGATGCAATAAAGCTAGTCTAAGGCAAAGGGATTGTGGAGGCAATTAGTTAGGCATAGAAAATCTAAAAATACATAATAATTTCATCTAGCAAAATCATTCAATAAACAAGTGTATTATATTTTGGATGATAAAATTAAAAGATCATCCAAGGCAAATTTTATTGCCCGCTTGCATATCTAAGATAAATTCAAGAGACTAAGTAGCACATCATAGAATAATCAGTTATATTAAAAAGTAATAATAATAGTAAGTATGTAACACTTCATCAAACATCTTCATTTCTTTTTGCTTCTTATCACGTTCTTGAGCGCTTTTCCGATTGACCTTAACCCTTTATGGTGCTCATCTCGATGTTGGCTTTGGTGGTTTAGAATTTCAGTTTGGTAAGAGTGTAAAGTTTGATTTTCATGAGGTAGGTTTTCAAAGACTCTAGGAACAATGTTTGACAAAGAATTTAAGAGTTGAGTTGGTGAGGGTGTATTAAAATGAAAAGATTCATCATCATTTCCATCATTATTTTCATCTATATGATGAGATGATGATGGATGATCAAGGACGTTGGAAGATAAGCTAGGATTGGAAGAGCGACATCTCTTCATGCCATGATCCGATCACGTCTTTCGTTCATAATGAGGTGCGAGGGGATGCATGACACGATCACATAATATGTAGCGATCATTTGACAACTCGGGAAGGTTAGACATGATATGAGTTAACAATCTAGTCAATAGCATTCCGTAAGGTAGAATTGCCTTAGGTGTATTTCGAATGCTTTCCATTCATTTTAGAATGAAAAATGCTAGATTGATTTCGTGGAGGTTTCAATACAGTAAAGCATATGACACAAACATGCCAAAACATGATCACGATGACCTCCTAGACTATTTACGTTTTCACGTATGATCTCGACCCAAGAACTCATTGATGTTGAATTACACGATTTAAAGTTTCGTTGTCATCAACATGAATGGTTTTCTTGTTACGAACAAGAGTTACTTGACATTGTCGAGAAGTTTGAATGAGGGTTTTAATGACGCTTAGGGAAGGAGGAGTGGTTTTACAACGAACTTTTGTGGGACTGCTTATTTTCAACTAGTCAAGAGACCACTTGTCAGAGTATGAGCAGTGACCTTTAGAAGGAATCTCCAAAATATTACCAAACTCTTCGAGAGTGAAGGAAAATGGTTTAATTTGAATGACAAAATTAACAACGAAGTGACCCTCAGAGTTATAGCTAAACTCAAGTTGACTATAGAACTCAAGAACAAAACGGAGAATGATTTTCTCATTAATTTTCAAAAGACACTCGAACCCGATAGACTCAAACTTGGCATTTATGTAGTTCATATTTTCAAAGTTTTGACTTACAACCCGACCCTCATGAAAGTATCGTTTTTCAAGAAGTTTGATTGTGTTTTGAAGTGGTTGATCAAATTCATTTGATATGATTGGAATGTAGTTACGAGTGTTTTGGTGATCTAGTCCAATGATGCGAGGCATTGTCACCTAAAATGTGGAGTTGCGGCTAACTCGACTCTAAAATGTTAACAAGAATGTGTGCCTACGTGTAACAAAAGTGGAGTTGCGGCTAACTCGACTCTAAAAATAAAAACATATGAGTTAACCCAAACGCTCCTTAGTTTAATTTTGCTCATCCAAACATGTCAAAAAATACATATGAATTATGTATCTCGAATTTTGTTTATGATATCATTATGCATGTATGCAAAAACGTTTTTAGGATGTATTAACAATGCATAAAATTATTTTTATAGTGTTCCTAACGTGAGTAATTTTGAAATAAAATTGGAATTTTGTGCGAAAACAATTTTTGACAAACACACTTCAATTCTACGAATCCTATGTCTACGGGAAGCATATTAGTTATACATTGTGTTATTAAAGTCCTAATTGCACACAAACATAAGAAAAATGAAAATCCCTGACTTCTCGCTTTAGGTATATATATAAATAATATATAATAATAATATACTACTTATATTACCCAAACCAAATCAAGTGACCCTTGAAAAGGTTTAAAGAAAGAAAAACAATAAAATCCGAGTAGTATCTGATATTCCCGGGTCGTTTTCCCGACGAGGAATGCAAATTTGAGAGTCGAAAGTCGGTTTGATATTTGATGTTTGAATGGAACAAGATTTGATTGGATTTGATTTCTAATTCTACAGGAAAGACAAAAAAGGCATACTAATACTAACAAATAAGGCAATTATCAAAAAAAATCAAATAACGGGAATCCTAAAATGCGTCTAAATTATCAACTAAATCAAAATTAACCCTAAAAATGCAAACTTAGTTTCTAAACCTCTAAAATGATAAAAGAAAATTTTATAAAAAGGAATTATATTTTTTTGACTTTTTAATAATTTTTTATGAATTAAAAACCTATTTAATCTATTTAAAATTCTAGAAAATGACAAATTAATACCTAAAAATTCTAAAAAATGATTTTCTACTTTAGAAAAGTCTAAAATATGATAATAACTAAGAAAACTATTTTTAACTACTTTTTATAATTTAAAATTAATTTCTAAACTTAAATTAAAAAGCTAAAAACGAAATTTAAAATCCAAAAATGATGAAAATGACTTTTAACTTTGTAAACCTCAAAATGATATTTCTAAAACTAAAAACTATTTTTTTTGTATTTTTCTGAATTAATTTACTATTTTTAAATGACTTTTTAAAATTTTAAGTTTCGAAAATGAAATAAAAATAACAAATAAAGTTGTAAAAATCTGAAAAATTGCACAAAAGTCCTAAATGCTATGAAGAAGGCAGGAAAAATAAGCCGGATAAGCCAACTTATTTAATAAGCTCGGAAAAGCCCAATATAAGCTGCGAAAGTGTTATGAGAAAAAGAGTTGTAAACGTTTATAAATTAATGATGTTGCAAGATCTACGGAAAAGTCCCCAAAAGGGTGCTAGTGGTAGGGGAGTGTGTGTTAAACGTTGGTGAATAGGGGTGTGGTCCGGGTCTGAGCCTTGCTCACCTAGGACTTCCCCAAATTCCCAAATGTTTTTTAAAACATTTTTTATCAACTTTTTTGATGGGATTAAAAATAAGCAATTTTTACAAAAGCACTTTTTTATAAGCTACGAATAAGCACTAAAATAAGCTAAGAAAGGGACAGAATAAGCTAGTTACATAAGACTTAAAAATCTATAATGTTTTACTTTTTTCAAACTAAATAAGCTATGTAACTACAAAATAAGCTAAGACATGGTAATAAGCTATATCTAAAAACCACTTAAGAACAAAAATAAGCTAGAAAGATAGATTAATCCAAAAGCTATAAAACATAGAATTTTTAAGCTAAAATGCAAATAAGCTTAAATAAGCTCTAAATTGAAAGAAATAAGCTAAAATAGGCTTAATCTAACCTAATAAGCTAAACTAAACCTAGAATAAGCAAAAGCAATAAGCTATTAATGCCTCCTATATAAGCAAATATAGCTTTTTGGCCAAATCTGATAAGCAAAAAGGCAAGAGGGACTTTTCTAGCATTAAAAATAGCTAGTAAAAGATCCTTATGGACTTAGTGGCTTATACCACTAAAAAAGAATGGGCTAAAAGCTACAATAAGCAACAGTGAAAAAGCATTTTGAAATTTCTAAATAAGCACTTAAAAATTCTTCATAAAAAGCTATTCACACTGATTAACACTTAGACAAAAATTTTTGCAACTTTTTGTAATCTTTTACAAAACCACACTTTTTGTGCTTAAAAATAAGCAAACAACTAGATCCTTTTCACTTATAACCTACAATGAGATTAATCTTGAACCTCAAAGAGCATATATCAACAATTCAAAAGGAGGTTGGAACGCAGGTAAGCAACAGTAAGCAAAAGAAAAAAGCATTTCTCAATTTTTTCAACACTTAGCACTTTTTGTCATAGTTTTGGTAAAAATCTAAAACAAAACTTGCAGGAGTCTACATCTTGGTTTTCTAACTTGTTTTAAGACGAATCAAATCACAAACCTAGCATTCAACTTATAAATTCACCAAATCAAAAATTAAGAAACACCTAATTTGTCCAAAAACTTTGACAGATTCAAATAACAACTTTTTTATAAACTAAGAATTTGAAATTTAATGATTAAAAAAACTCTTAATCAGCTGACTCTTATGATGGGAAATTTTTTTTTTTTTTTTCAAGCTAAATCTATTCATAACCCAAAAGGCTATAACTCAATATGACCATTTTAACCCTTTTTCATATTATAACCAAAACACTCTTTTTAAAAAACGATTTGACAAATTTTAACTTGATTCCTTGATTTTAATGAACAAACTTTAGACCAGTCTTTAAACTTATAACAAAACACAATGATCAATTCTAAACTTAATCTGCAAAAACAATTATATTAAAGATTATGCAAATTTTAAGCTACTTAAGACAGATTTAAGAAAAACTTGCACAACTAATTTTCAAACTATAAGCTAGGTGTTTTTAAGTCTAAATGTCATTAATAAGCATAGATAAGCAAATAAGAACAATCAATAAGCACAAATAAGTAGTTTTACAATAGATAAGCTAAAAATGGAAAGATTAAGACTTACAAAGCCCTTGCTTAACAGGACAAAAAGTGCTCCTTAGGAGCTATTCTACAAGTCTAGCTGTTGGAAACAAGCTAGTAAAACCCATAAGCTATTCATTGTAAGCTTCTCATCCATTTGCGCTTTTTGAGTGATTTTTGGGAAATCGGACTTAATATTTATAAAGTTATGGGAAAACTTACAATGCTTTAAGTTAACAGTTAAGAAAATTTTAAAAAGAGCTTTTTGTGAGCTTGTGAAACCGTTTTAAACTAATAAACTTTAACATAGAAAGGGGTTGGTAAAACATAAAAACTCTATTTTTTCATTAAACTTTAAAAATCAGTACAAGGCTTAAAAAAGATTACAATAAACTAGAAAATATTAAAATATAAGCTGAAAACTACTAAAAAACTTAGATGCCAACAATGGCTTACAAAGGACCTATTTATACTAAGCTTAAGGAATGATTCTAGGAGGTGTTCTTTCTTTGCTAAGAGGGATCAAGCCCGTGTTTCTTGTGTGAGAGAGGCCACAAATGTCATCATAGCCGTCCAAATTGAGTAGTGTCCAAGTCATGTGATCATAGCCCTTAAATCCTTGTCTTTATTCCTTGACGAATGGGATGATTGGAGATTGCCAAGGTGGCAATTGGTGGGATAAGGTGTGAGGTGTGATAAACAAAGTGGAGAAGAAAGGGGAACAGTGTTGGGGTGAATTTGGCGGGTAGTGGAGACAGGGTAACTGAAGAAGATGTACAGTGTTCCCGCTTTCATTTTGAAGTTTGGGAAATGGCAAAACAAGCCCCTCAAGGTGTATATCTTGATGACAACCACAGTCCTTGTATTTTGTAATTTTGTCCCTTTTTGTTTGGGTTGGGTTTGCACCGTTAGTCCTTTTAGGGACTAACGATGTTAAGTTTAAAAGGGGGTGTTAACAGGGGTATTGTTGGGCTAGTGTTGGGCCGGGTGTGGCATGAAAGGGCTTGGGCCTTTATTTATGCTTAAGGTTTATTAGGTTTTGTAAAGTATAAGTGTGCTGACCCGGGTCTACTAGGTAGGTACGGGTAGGCCCACTTTTGGCAATTTAGGTTTTTAGGTTCGGTTTTTGATGCTCTTTCCACTGCCTCATCCCGGGGTTGACTTTGACTTTTTGACTTTTGTTGAATTTGACTTTGTCTTTTTAACTTCTCACGGTCTTTTCGTTCTCGTGCTCGGTTTTGTCGTTTTGGCTTTGATTTTTGTCCTTTTCTTAGAGATCCATTACCTATACAACACAAATGCAAAACATACAAATACAATGTATTTTTGGTACGTTTTTAGTCATTTAAGTCCGGTTTTAGTGGTCAAAGGTATGTGTAAATAAAAATACATCCCCTTTAGCTTACGTGCTATAAGGGGATAGTTTAAGGCGGTGTTTGATCAACATCACCAAAAGGAGATGGGTTATTCTAAATAGCGCCTCACGTATTCCAACTCTCTGCTTTCTTGTACGTAATTTTTTAAGGAGTACTGGGCACGTTTGATTTTCGGTTACCAAAAATATGTTTCCTTCTTATTTTAATTTCTTTTCTTATGTATTATTTTAAAAATCTAAAAAATATTCTTCTTTATCCTCTTATTACATTTAATTCTTATCTTTTTTATCCTCTTATCCGTTTAATTCTTCGACATGTCTTCGTATAATACCAATTTGGTTGCTTGTATTTGTGAGGTCGTTTAATGGTGGAAACTGTCGAGCATTTGTAGAGTGTAGGATCAGAAATGAGATTGTCTATGACCAATCCGTATTCTTATAATGAGACACCGACTTCTTTTCCAACATCACAATACCAATACGAGTCATACGGTGTGACTTTATGGAGGGAACTTCAATGGGGTCTTCGATTGTCAAACAGGTAACCACCCGTCTTTGATCAGGGTCCTGTTGACTTTGGAGTTTAACCAACTCTACATAATTTTCCGAGTCAACCACAAACAATTCCTTGTGAAAATTTTGTGGGGGGTCTTCATGAAAATTTTCTGTTTCAACGTTAGGAGGATTTTGTTCATTTTGCGCTTCAAGAGATGGAAATTCATTCGATTATAATCCAAATCCGAATTCTTTCAATGAATCTCAAAATTTTTCCGACTACCCTCCACAACCCCAGTACGAGACGAATATTTGTGAGTTATGTGGAAACGATGCTCATTATGATTACGATTGTTCGCCTCAAGTTCCGTTTGTTTACAATCAGAACCCGTGTTTCGATCAAAACTTCGATAATAATTTTCCACCAACTTCACCAAGTTTTCCACAACAATATCTTTGTTGTGAGAACTGCGGGGGTCCTCACGCGACTTTTCAGTGTCAACCGATGAACCAAAATTTATCTAATTCTAATTCTTCCGGTTTTGACCAATTTCAACCCCCGCAGTATCCCGTCATTCATCATTCTCCTCAAGAAACGAGTGAAGAAGTGTTGCAAGCTAGAGAAGACTTAATGAAAGCCATTCAAACCTTCTTAAGGAAGTTTAGTCGTATACCTTTTGGAGAAATACCAAAGGTTTTATTGATAGCTTGGGAGAGATTTTCCGAAATTAAGCATGCTTTTACGGACAAGCAATATCAACAAGAAGATATTCAAGAATTGATGAGTAAACTCCTTGAAGATGTGCGAAATATTAATGAGGAACTATCTGAATTTATTAATAGTCCAAGTTGGAATCATCCTACCTTCTATAATGATGATGATGAGTATACTGTTATATATAGAAAGCCTAAAGCAATCGCACCAGACTTACCGATCGAGGAGCCAGATAACTCTCTAAGTATGGGGACGAGCATCTTAACACTATTCTGGAAACAGAAAAGTCTATTGTTGAGAACCTTGTCCCAATCCCAAGTGAGTTTAAGGGTATTTCCGAAGATATTTGTGATGTGCCATCTTGTGATCATTTTGATGCTGAATGTTGACTTATTAACTCTTTGCTTAGTCGAGATATGTCGATCACATCTCCTAAGATTGATTTTCTTCCTGAGGAGTTCGCCGAAGAACTAGATTTTATTGATCCAATTTTACCGAGAACTGATGAAGACAATTTTGATGAAGAAGATTTTGATGAAGAAGAAGGAGAAATTGACAATGATATTCTTCAAATAGAGGACGAAATTCTTCGTGAGAAATTATTAAATGTCAATCTTCTCGTTGATAAGATCGAAGCGTTGAAACTCACTCCTTTTATTCCTTTTGTGCTCGAATATCCCTCCTCTTCTTCTATTCCCGTTGTGGATAGTGACTTTCTTATTAAGGAGGTTGATACATTTCTTGTTTCAGAAGACTCGATACCTCCGGGTATTGAAAGTGATTTAGACTCGGAGGGGGATATTGTTTTTTGACAACTTACTTAACGATGATCCTATTCCCGAGTATGAGCGTTTTACCTTCGACATTGAGCTAGATGCACCCGTGATAAACAATTTTGATGAGCTTAATGAAGATGAATGTTTTGACCCGGGGGAGGTGAGATTGATGTTTCTCAAAATATTGAAGATGACGATTCCTTTACATTTGTCATTCGGACTTTTCTCCCGTTTCTCACCTACCCTGTGGATTCTCCTTTACTTCTCTCCACCGGGAGTGAAGACACCATTTTTGACCCCTGCATCTCCACTTAGAGCCGGTGGCATCTCATCGGGATGGAACTTTCATGTGCTTTAATGTTTATCGAAACATTAATGAAAGCCCGATTAAGATTTTCTCTTCCATTTGCTCCCCCATGGACAATTTAATTCGGGGTCGAGTCAAGCTCGTGACCCAGTTAACAAAAACAAGCATTTCTATCTTCTTGTCTATTTTCTAACAATTAATGTGAGGAGGCTCGCCTTTTCTTTTCTCGTGTTTCGTGTTTTGTGATTTTATGTCCAAGATTGCCCGGATTTTGAAGACTCTCGTGCTCATGGTTTTCTCTATTCATACATTCGAGCTTCATATCCTCAGCTTCATTTAGGGGATCCGATATCCTAATCTTATTGACTAACGTTTATCTTTAGCGTACTTAATAAACAGCTTAGATTTACGTAGAGACCCTTTTTATATCAAAATTATGCATTGAAATTAGTATGGGAGAATCTCACATTGAGGACAATGTGTAGTTTTTTTTAGAACGGAAATTTGTGGCTACATGGCCCCTAGCCCAAAAGGTGTAGCGAGCCCACACAACCAGGTTAGGTCCAGCCTAAAAGGCAATGGCACCCTTCCCTTTACGCACGCGAGAGGAAACCCCTATCACCCTTGACAAGACTCGAACATGAGACCTTGCCTAGGCTCGAACCCTGGACCTCTACCCTCCTCAACCTTTTATAACACACCACACACAACACACTAACCATTGCGCCCTTGGGACTTTTACGTCCTAAGGTGCGTTTTAAATTCCTTTATAACCTTTTTAAATTTTGTTATAGAAAAGCACTTCGAGTGCTTATAAGATTTTTCCTGGCTTATTTAGTTTAGCTCTTTAGGATTTTATATTTTTCCTACATTCCGTTTATCATAAGCTACTTTTAGAAATTTTCCTAGATTTTTAACTCAAAGTTTAGTATTTTTAATCATTTGTTTTTGTTAAAAACTTTAAAAAGACATAAAAAATAGAAAAATAATCAAAAAAATAAAATTATTTTTTCTAACATTTTCTTTTATCATATTTTAGGCTTAGGATTTAAATTTACTTTTGTATGGTCAATATTTTGTAATTTCACTTTTTAAAGAACGGGATTTGATCCCCGTTCTCGTTTTCTTCATTTTTCAACTTTAAGTGTTCTCGTTTTAGTATTTCCTTAGCCTTTTCTTATAAGTTAGTAAAATAGGAATAGGAAAATTAGAAAAATCATTTTAGGTTTAAATTTAGATAATTTAGGTTTTATTTGTCGCGTTTCTTAAATTCCTGTTATTGTTTTTATACTTAATTGTTTTCCCTTGCATGTTTTATTTGATTTTAATTGTAGAAATAGATAAACAAATCAAAAATCTTCAAAACCATTCAAAACGCGCGATCACGGACTTAACCGATTCTCAATTCACGCTTCGTCGAGGGAAAACGACCCGGGAGGTTTTTAAGACAACTTTGGTTAAAAGTTCGTTTCTAAAACCCGACGAAAAATACTTACTATACTATTATTTAATCTAATCCTTATATACTTATATATTATATTATATATATAGTGTATTCGACGACTACATCAATTATGTTAGGAAATTTCTTAGGGCACTTTATCCTAAATGGCGCGCAAAGGTTACGACTATTGAAGAATCAAAGGATTTAACATCTCTATCGCTTGATGAATTTATTGGAAACTTGAAAGTTTATGAAGTAATAATTAAGAATGATTCCGAAATAGCCAAAGGCAAAAGAGAACAAAATAGATCTCTTGCCATGAAAGCCAAAAAGAAATTAAGTGATAAAGATAGTTCGACTTCCGATAGTGAAAACGAAAAATACGCCATGGCCGTGAGAGACTTCAAGAAATTTTTCAAAAGACGAGGAAGATTCGTAAGACAACCACATGATGAAAGAAATGTATCTCAAAGAAATAAAGACGACAAAAATGGCAAAGGCGAAAGAAAATGTTTTAAATGTGGGGATTCAAATCACCTCATCGGAGAGTGTCCAAAACTATCAAGAAGCTACAATCAAAGAGCCTTTGTTGGAGGATCATGAAGTGATAGCGACGAAGATGAAGAAGAAAAGACTAAAGATGAAAAATGTCTTATGGCTAAAGCTTCTAATGAGGTACTTTCCGAAACCGAATTCTTTAGAGATGACCAATCATCTTTAGATAAAAAAGACTTAGATAATGAATATAATCGACTATGCAAAATAGGTCTAAAAGTCATGGCTAAAAATAAATCACTAAAACAAATTAAAAATAAATTAGAAAATGAAGTACTATAATTAAAAATAAACTATCTAAAATAGATAAAGGTAAAGAGGTCAATGAAGAATGTAAAACATGTCAAGACCTTAGATTTGAAAATGAAAACTTAAGGAAGAAATTTCTAATCTTAACCAATTTAATAATAGTAGTAAATCGCTTAAGAAAATGTTAAATCTTCAAAAACCTTCCGGTGATAAATCCGGCCTAGGATTTAATTTTACCAAAGGATTAACTAGTGAGTCTAAACAAGTGAATTTTGTTAAATCACAAGAGGTTGAGTCTAAGGAAAAAGTAGTAGAATTAAACTCAAGCCCAAGACCAAAATTTATGCTTATAAACAATACTAAAATACCCATTGCAAGCGAAGAAAAAGTAAAACGTTTTTATAAACCTTCTTTAAAACCCGGAGTTGGCTTTACTAAGCCTAAAACGAGATCTAAGACTCCTGCTCTAAAAAGAACTAATAACTCTCACCCTCGGTCTAAAACACCACAACCTAAGAGAGATCAAGTTAGACAAAATTACCCCAATAATAATCATTCAATGTGAAATTATTCACAACAACCAAACTTATCTCCGTGGGGAATATGCCCACATTATATGTATCCGAATTAAATGCAACATATGCTAAATATGTTCGGGACTAACAATTTTGGACCCATGAGACATTGGGGACCAAGTGGTTGAGTCGTTACAACGTTCAAGTGGAGTTGTTCATTAACATTTCTTGGAATCCGACGAGCAAATACATTCTTAAAATCTTATAGCGGGGTTTTCAAAAGATTTCTCCTTCAAAGTTTACTTACTTGAAGATGTTAAAGAAAACACATTGTAGGTAAAGGTATGTCTTCTTTCCAAACCTCTTGTAATTTAGATTATGTGTTAAATGTTAAATGACTAGATATTATTATGCTACATGTGGTATATGCTAAATAAATAAGTTATAGTTAGTAGAACATAATTTAAGCTTATGGAAATAATGTAGTCACTAGAAATGCCATTTGTTGGCTTTCTAGAATTAAGAGATTTTGTTCATTATGAACTCGTCTCTCACGTAGTTGAATTAGAATTCTGTACGTACCTCTATAAAATAGAAATCTTCTATGTCCACTAGTAGCAAACTCACGTAGATGAAGAAAAGTGAGTTAGTGGGTAATTATTAACATAGAAGTAGGATTAGCTTTTCGTCTTACGCTGGAAAGGCATGACATCCCAAAATTCGCTTTGGAATGAAACCAAACTCCTTTCGGACTCGGACGTCCACATTGTCTACACGTCTACAACGTCTCTCGCACGTTTATCAAAATCTTCTCATCAAACTTAAAGTCCATTCTATTACTCTAATATTTTTCAAATATTACAAAACGTGACAATTAATTATTTCATTCGAAGTAATTAATTTATTCAATTGATAAGAAGTTGATTGAAAACGTAACTATATCCTCTCTCGGCTTGACAACTTGATTATTCCGTCCGAAATAATCAAAGTATTTTTAATTAACGAAAGGTTAATTAAAATGTCAATTAAATTTCGTCAATCATCTCTAAACCATCTCTTGATCCAAAAATCTTGACAACTTATTATTTCATGGAAATTATTTAAGTTACTTAACTAACGAAAAGATATTAAATGTCAAGTATTTTTCTCTCGTCTTCAAACTTCATTCCTTCGACGACTAGAGTATATAAAATAATATTACTAGTACCTCCCGACGTATTTTGATAATTGTATATTTACAAAACTAGTCAAAATCAAAAAACAAAAAAAATTCTCTCAGATAGGCGGCCCCCTTGAAATTAACGGGAGTTCATGTCCGACGTGTTCTATGTTAAGTGGGCGGCCCCCTAATAATTAGGGGACTGGGAGACTGGCATATTAAAAACGACCCAAACAGCCCTTTCAATTTGACAAAACAGATTACAAAACACCATATTTAAAATGCCTTCTTCTCCCATGCTGCTGGTGTGACGAAATCCAACACCCAAATCCATCAAAATTCAAACCTTTAACACCCCATACGACCTATATTCGCAGGGGCAAAACACCATTAACAAAATTCGCAACTCCTATTGTAAGATATTTCTACTCTTTTTCTTTTTCAAATTCATCTAATTTTGCTCTCAATCCAAAATTGGGTATTTTTCATAACTTTATAAATTTTTTTTTCTATTTTCTTATAAGTCTATGAAATTCATAACTATAATGATTCCCGTAGTCATAGGATTTCAAAATTGTCAAGTCACTAATTCGTTTGGATTTTGAAATTTTATATACTCTTTTTTCGAAGAAAAAAATTTTGAAATTTTAAAATAAAAATTCTATACATTGTTGATTCATGCCAAAAACACGTTAAAATCAATATACATTATCTTTCGAAACATACATTCCTAAAGACATATTTTTCGAATCAATGGATAAAGTTTTATAAAAATAAAGGGGTGTTTGGTTCGTTTCTTAGGATCGATTTTTAGAGTCGAAATGACCATCACTATATTTTTATCACTTGTATAAACACATAACTAACTTGTACAAGTCATCAAGATATATAATTCATATATATTTTGATACATTTTGTAAAATGTATAAAATAAAGGGGCGTTTGGTTTAACGTTTTAAAACATAGTGTTGAGTCAAAACAAACACCATTTAACTCTCACCAAGTCAAAAAATGATGAACTAATATTTGTCAACAAAATATACAACTTAACGTATATCTTTCGACAATTTTAGTCAAGTCTTGTATTGATAAGGGAGTGTTTGGGTCATTTCCTAGATGTTGAAATATATAACTAATATATATTCTTCGACACCCTAGATTAAGTGAAAAATAAATTAAGGAACATATGGATTACTTCTTAGGTTTTTATTTTTAGAGTCGAAGTAATCCTTGTCCCACATTTGTTGTTTTTCGAAACTTTATTTGTTATTTTTTTTCTTTTTAATAATTTATTTCGTTGTTATCTTGTTTAGGTGACAAACATGCCTCGAGCAACAGTTGGTGATACCTCTCTTACTCGTTCTTATATTCCCAAAGTATCTCAAACACCCGGTATCTCTCCTTCTATCGCACGCTTCTACAAACCTATCGAAGATCGATGTATTCATGAGGGTAGAGTTGTTGATCAACTTTACTACACATCCGATCACATCGATCGTTGTTTTTCTAACATTCGTCTCAATTGTCTCTACGAAATCAATCAGCCAATTGTCCCTCATTTCATTCTAGACTTTTATAGTCAAGTCACTCTTCAAAGAGATGACTCCGACGTCATTCTTATCTCCTTCATGATTCAAAATGAATTCATCACTCTCTCTCTCTCTAACAATTCGGTCAAATCCTCATAATCCCATTCACTAGTCAAGCCGTATTCACAAACGAATGGGATCTTGATGCTATTGCATACTCCCATGACACTGAAGGACCATATCATACCGACCTTCCCACTCCTGAAGAAATTCATCAATTTCTTCAATTTCAACTTATTGACTCTAACTACAAAATCAAATACAAAAACATCATTCTTTCACCAAATCAAGTCCTAACCAAAGAACTTAGACAAGCTCTGAAAAGATGGAACGAACTCATTTATGAGAATGTGTTCAGATTAGGAGAACACCAGGACCATCTCCGGGCTTGCCTTGCTCATATATTATAGAGTTAATTACATGGTTCATCCCTGTGATTTAGGCCAAATCCCTGATCTCGTCCCTATTTCTTTTTTATTGCATGAATCGTCCCTATCTCGAAACTATGTAACACCGTTTGTCCCTATCTCAAGAGATAGGGACGAACCATGTAATTAACTATGTAACACCATTCGTCCCTATCTCTTGAGATAGGGACGAACAGTGTTACATAGTTTTGAGATAGGGACGATTCATGCAAGAAAAAAGAAATAGGGACGAGATCAGGGATTTGGCCTAAACCACAGGGATGAACCATGTAATTAACTCTATATTATATTGTATCATAGCTGAGCAACAATATAATCTCGCCTATTTCTTTGTTAAAAGAATTAAGAGTGCACGAGCAACTCCTAAAGCCTATCTTCCTTATGCTATGTTCTTGACACGTCTCTTTCGACATGTCATGGAACACTACCCTCATCTTGAGAATGGCATCTATTATGTCGTTGAACGAGTCATGTGTCCACTTGTTCTAAGACAAGCTCGTCGACCTCGAAGTGATCGTGGAAAAGCCCGTCACTCCGTCTCATTAACTTCCGCCCATCATAATTGTGAATCTTCATCTCACCAAGGAGATGATGATGAGGATGATGGTGCTTCTCATGCTAGTACCCCATCTCCTACCACTTACCTAAACTCTCTTGGACCTCTCGATTACCAACAATATGATGTTCCCACTTCTTCCAAACAAAATGATGATCTTCTATTCGAAGGTCAAACCGACTTGCTCAATCAAACACAACAAATGTATAAGGAACTTAGAGGCGGATTCAAGTCATTTGGCAAGGCATTGCGAGGAGTCTTCGGAAACAAGAAGAAGTGATGATGTTGAGTGGTGACTAGCTTGGTAGAATAATTGGTTTAGGACTTTATGTGAACTTAGCTAGAATGCTCGAACAGATTTTGGAAAATCCTAAACTAATTCAAACTCATTCCATTTCCAAACCATTTTCTTCTAATAAATTCCCTCAAAATGCATATCACCACTTCACCATCATCTTCATCCATTATCAACCACCATAAAACTCCATGGCATTAACTAGAGCTTCCATTTCCAAAGCTTCCAAAAGACCAAAAATCAACATCATTCCACCAAAACAATTGTTTATGGATTTAACTCAAGATGACAACAAAACCCCATCACCCAAGCATCAACTCTCATCACCTAGTGCTCCTAATGCACCCTCAAAAACACCATCAACCAAAGGCACTTCCTCTTCCTCCATTGAGTACATACCCAAATCACCAACCTCATCCACATCACCATCAACAAATAATTACTTGAACTCACCAACATCCCCTCCTCCAAGAGTTCTTCCACCTCCTCCAACTCAAGAAAATGTATCAATGGACATTACCCTCACCCTTTCACTAATTACCTCACTTGATGTCCAATTTGATACTCCATCACCCTCTCCACCTATCTTTGGTCATCCCATTCCTTGAAACCTTCTTGAGGCACATGGAGACTTATGTTTGTGTTGCATTCATAGCCGTACTCTTATCTTTGGATTGAGAGATGAACTCCAATGCATGTTTTCTCACATTGAATACATGCTTTCACAACCTCCACCACCAAACTCACCACCACCACCATCACTTTCACCAAACTAAACATATACCATGTTTAGCCATTTTCAAAAAAAATTGTCAACCAAACCTTTTGCAAGCAAGTCCTATGGAATTCTAGGAATATAAGGACATTGGTAGTTGATCTTTTATGCATATTGTACTAATATGCTTCAAGCATATTATCTCTATTTCATGTATGCATGATTGTGTTTTTATACATAATTCTTTATGTTAAATGAATGATCTTTGGTATTATGTTATCAAGTATGTTTTGCTTGCACTTAAATTTGATGTATGCATGAATGTGTTTTATACACAATTTTTATGAATACTCCTTAGTCTCATATTTTTTATGCACTTATTTTCTTTTTGGTTGGTTTCATTTTTCATATCCATAAAAGTTAAGCCTAGTTGATATATATTTGTGATTGTTAGTTTACACAAATAACTTGACACTTGTTAAGCATTATCAACATGTTTAAATATTTTTTCCTAGTTGCTACATGCTAGAAATAGTTGTCTTGTTCTTCTAACTTGTTTTTGTAGCAAAGTTACCATAGCTTGATTCCTTGGTACCCTCGAACGAGGGGGAGTACACATCAAGGGGGAGCGTTGATCCCGTCGACTTTTCACATATTCATCGACAAAGCCTTTTTGATTCTACAAAAAGGGGGAGAAATGGAAATAAAACTCACTAAATACTTGTTTAAAAACAATTTTACATTTAATGAGTTTAAATTTTGTAATCATCAAAAAGGGAGAGATTGTTGATAGAAATAATGCCTAAAAACGTTATTAATATTTTTCGATCTCTCTACGTTTTGATAATCACAAAATGTAAAAACGATTAACGAAAAATTATTTGTAAACAAGTAATTAGTAGTAAATTTTCAAAAATTTTGAAAATTTAATCACTTAAAGGTATGAATAAACATATGCTTAATGCTTTTCATGATCAAAGTAATTTTTAGTTAACCTCACATTTTTTATAGACATTTTTATTTCTTTTACAAAAACATTTTTGGATTAAAAAAAATGTTTTATTCAAATAAATATTTTGAATTTAAATTTTCTACCCAAAAACGGCTAGAAATGTTCTAAAAAACACCTCTCCTAGAAGACAAAAAAAAGCGTCTGGGCTGGGCGGCCCCCTTAATTATAAAGGGCGGTCCCCTTAATTATTAAGGGGACCGGCCCCAATTTAAGGGGACCGTCCAGACAAAAAGCCAGCTCAATTGGCCTATAAATACTGGACTATTCCTTACTATTTTTCTCACCTTTTGCACACACTTTCTTTCTGTTCTAAATCAGTTTATACACTCCTTTCTTTCCTTTGATCATTTAATCATAAAAATTTGTTTCCAAGTGAACCAAGCTTAATTCCTCAAGTGCAAGAGAAGAATACTTCTTATCATCAAGTCAAGAAGTGTTATAGTATAGTTGGTATAGTTGTGTAGTTGTGTTATATCTTCTAAATCATTTGTGTATATTGTGAAGGTGTGTATCGTAGTTGTGTACAATAAGTATATTGTTGTGATCATTGTAAGTATAGTTAGATCGGAGTGATCTTATTAAGTAGTGATAGATTGGTGTGCTCGTAGTAGTGTCTTGGTGAAGTAAAGTTGTGAAGCAAAGTGAAGTTGTAAAGTAGAGAGAAGTTGTGAAGTGAAGCCAAGTTGTGAATTGTCATGAAGTGGTGTGTTTAGTTATGATAGATTGGTTCTAGCTAGGAATAGAACTCGACATTTCGCTTAGTGTCGGAAATTGGTGTAAGCTAAGTTGTGTACGGTTTTCTCCTCCTAAAGGGAGTTTATTGACATAGTGAAGATAACTCTCGAGTTTGGTGCACGGCGAGTAAAGTAGGGCGAAGAGGTGCTTCGTTACCAAACCACTATAAATCCTTGTGTTGTGGTTTGATCTTTCTAACTCTTATCTCTTGTCTTTCTTATTTACTTGTCATTTACTTACATATTTGTATTGTTCATATTGTGCACATATTGAGATCACACAAAGTTGAATCTAAATTTTTATAAACATACATAACATTAATTTAAAAAGTGGTAAACTATTCAACCCCCCTTCTAGTTTTCCACAGTTTTCTCAGTGTCAGTGACAGACACGGCATCATGTTTTTTAACAATAAGATGGCCATCATATAAAGCAGGTACTTTTCTTCGAGCTTGAGAAAGATAAAAAGGATTTTGATAACCAAGTACTGTTTTGTGACATTCATAGTAAAAAGCTTGAGGTTTTGTTAACATATGCATCGTTTGCGTTGACTGATTTATAAACCACATTGTCTAAAGCCTTCTTTGACTTTTGTAAATCAATGATTTCATTAAGATATTTATCTTCCTTTTGCTTAGACTCCTTTCTAAAAAAAATCAACCGTTGTTGCTAAAGTCTTATGACTCTCAACAATTGAATTTAATTGTAGTTTTAATGAGTGTATCTGTTTTTTAAAATCCGCAACCTTTGCATTTCTGTTAATAATGACCTGTCTTAATTGACCATCAATATACTTTTATTTATCATTTAAATCAAATGTTTGTCTTTGTTCAAAGATTTTTACTTGTTATTTATATCTTTCAAGCTCGGGAGTTAAAGTCTCATTTACAATTTTGCTTTCCTGCTGCACCTTATTACATTTAGCAACTTGACTAGACATTTCTTTAATGACAGACATTAATAGTTCATCTTGTTGTGCAAAAGAACTAGTGCTTTGAACAACTGTATTTTCAGTTTCTTGCAAATATTGTTCATAAGAAATGATATTACTATCACTTGTTATGTCAAAGTCTGTTTCATTATCAAAAGATGGTTGTTCAGAACACTGTGTCTCTTGCACACTTTGATAACTCATTTCATTTACTAGATTCATGTCATGAGTTGGTACCTCTAAAAGAACATTCGAGTCATAAGAGAAAAGATTTGCCATAAGAATTGCCTTAGCTAAAGGTGCATCATCACAATCATAATCAAAGGCATCAAGATCATCAGTCTGGAAAGCTGCTGGTGCTGGAATTTCCTAAGATGCTTGAGCTGGAATGATTGTGTCTCCATTATCTGCTAAGAAAGCCAACTATTTTAGATCCAAAATAGCCCTTGATTCCAAAGCTTCACTCAGCAGCATCTTCTCCTTAAACCATGTTGAATTCTTGGGCCTTTTTAGTTTGGTTCATTGTCTAGAAAAATGACCTTCCTCTTGACAGTTGTAACACTTAACCACCTTTGCTTGACCTGCAACCCTATTCCTGTTAACTCCTTGATTTGTAGCATTACTCCTTTCCCCACTGTTAGTATACCCTTGTGTTTGTCTCCCCTGAACTAGCTGCACGGTAACTCTTCCATCTTGAATGGTTACTTGATTTCTAGGGTTAGACGAGGTTCTCAACTGATTGTTTGTTGATGGATAACGAGAAGCAAATGTTGTGCTTAGGAATGTCATTGCCTTGTTTAAACTGGCGATGGGATCATCCGAAGGATTAAAGGATGGAACAACAAGTCTTGAATCTAATTGTGGAAAAGATGGTGGTGATAATTGTTGCATGATCGGTGCTTCATAGGATTGTTGCAAAGCAGGTGCATGATAAGATGGTTGATGAACCACTTGAGGGTGATTAACAACTGGTGGTTGATACAGTGATTGTTAGACCATTGGTGCATCATAAGAATGTTATGGTGCCGGAGGTGAATAGTATTGTTGAGTAGCAAGTGACAGCTGTGGATAATACTGAGTCGGGTTCAAATAAGATGGAGAATTAGCGACCAATGCCATCTGATCTGGATATCTTTTTCTGGTTAAACAAACTACTTTGCATGAGCTTCATGTTGCCTTAGATGAGCATACAAATGATCAAAGTTAATGGAATGCATGTCTTTGGCTAACTTGACATCCGTGACAAATTTGCTCCATTCAGGTTGAAGATGATTGACAAACATAGTGTTTACTTGGAGTAGTTGCATTGTTATTCCAATCGTATGCATATCATTTATCAATATGCAAACCGCATGTAGTACGAATGAATTGACTCTCCAGGCGTAGAAGTGAACATATCAAAATCATCATACAACTTAGACTCACGTTCTTGCAGTGATAACTTTGAACCTTAAATGAGTAATTTGACTCTACTCCAGATCTGCTTTGCATGTTCATTATGATTAACCAAATTGTAAATGTCTTGAGGTAGATCTTGTAGAAAAATGTTTGTTGCCTTGATGTCAACTAATTCACAAATCTTTTTTTCATCTCTGAGACCAGTATACGTTCGTTCTCTGACCGTTGCAAGAGTATTTTCATTTCCGGGTACTAGATGTGTTCCATATTGAAAAGGTCCGTTGAGAACTGAATCAACAAGTAGCTTGCCATGTTCCTTGCCTTTGGTGTACAATAGCATACGACTTGCCCATGAACTGTAATTGGTCTTATCCAGCATAGATGGACGGTTATCACCCCCAGCAACAATGACATTTTCTGCTAATGATAAACTCATCTTGAAATACTTGAGATGTGAAATGAAATGATTAGATCAATTCAGTGATTAATGACTATTGTGTTGAAGTGATGTAGTTATAAGTGATTAAGTCCTTGTTATTTCACGGGATTTTACTAATTTTGATTAAACCGAGAAAATGGGTGAGTATTTCACGGGATTTTACTAATGCAAGACAAACAGTTGAAAATAACATTTTACTTGAAAATAACGTATTTTTCAGAAAGAACCTTGAACTTATTCCACATAACTAAATGACTTATTTCGCAGGATTAATTAAAGTGACTTATTCCGTAGGATTAAGTTGGCTTACGTATTTCGCAGGATGATGTTTCAAGTTGTTAGGTTTGTGGCTTATTAAAGTGCTTATTTCACAGAAAGAACCACCTGTATTACTTATTCCGCAGAATAAATATGAAACATATTTTGTAGAAACAAATTAGAACATATTTCGTAGAAACAAGTTGAAACATATTCTGCAGGTTGAAGCTATGACATATTTCGCATGATAAAGAAATGAGTTGTTAGGTTTCTTGCTTGTAAAAGTGCTTATTTCGCAGAAAGAACCACCTGTATTACTTATTTCGCAGGATCTAAAACATATTCCGCAAGATAAAATTAATACATATTTCGCAGAAAATAAAACATATTCGTCAATCTTCAAAACATATTTCATAAACTTCAAAGTTTTTCGAAAAATGATGAGGTGTCATTTTATACACTTTTCAGGGTCGTTTAACCCCCTAAATTGTGTGTTTATGCCCAAAATAGGTACTTAATCGTTCCTTTTTAGGTATTTAGCAATTGGAAGGCAATTGAAAGAAATACACGTGACTTAGGCTCATTTCTCGACCTTGACGGTGATATTAGGAGAAAGAAGCGCCTATGTTTTTTTTCAATTTTCCCTATGCGAATAAAGCAGCAATTGGGCTTGAAACGTCCTTCCTGTAGGATCCATGCTCCACATTAGAAGGATCTTACTACCTGATTCCTTGCTCAATTCTTTCCACCAGGAAGGACCGCAAAACTCCGCAACGATATCGTAATGTTCCAACAACATCATAGAGAATCTCTATCCGAAGCATGGACTCATTTGTGTCATGATTAACACGCGACGCCGTCACAGCAATTTTCCTATATATACAAATCCATTTTTAGGGTTTTAAGTGTGTAACTTTAGAGTAAAAGAAAGGGACGAACCCTAGTTCGTTTAGCAGCTGTTAGGGACAATTTTAGGGCCTCAAAACCCTATTGTACTTCCTTCAATTCATGTTTTAATCAAGTAAGACTATCTTAATCATTCAATATGTCTTGTTGTGTGATTCTTATCTGTTCTTGCTTTATCTTTAACATGCTTGGCTAAACCTTCTATTGTGTTTATTTATGATTTTATGAAACCTAGGATGTAGATCTTAGTGGTATTACTTCTTGTGATGAATATGCATGTTAGGTCTAAGAAATCCAGCTTTTGTTTGTATCGTTGTTGATATGTCTAGGAAAACATGATTGTGTAGAAAGGATACCATCGGGTAACAGTCTTCATACTACCTTGCCCCTTATATGGTTGATCCACTCTTAATATATTTCAAATGCATTTAATATACTCTTAGGGGCCTTGTAATAGTCTTCATACTACCTTACTTGTGCGTTGCTTTAACGGAATATTAAATAGACGGCGGGTTCATGTAATTCGTTCATGACTTAGGAAATAATTACATAGATCATCACAAGTGTGACAAAGCAACAACACTGAGAGAAGCAATTTAGGGAGTAATACATGATTAAATAAACATAGTCTTTTATTTTATTGTTATCACCAGTAGTGTAGTTTATATTTGGTTTAATAGCTAAAACCAACCAAACCTCTCAAATATATGATTTACCTGCTTTCCTATAAATATAAAAACACAAAAAGAATCTTCTCTCAACCCTTAGAATTATGTTAGACCATGATCAAGCCTTCCCAACCTATTCCCCTAGAGAATGATAACAACCCCCGGGTCTTGCCTCTACTACACTACAATGATTAGGTACACTGCCTATGGAGTTGTAAAACTTCTTGTAGAAGTCTCTTACGACAACCACAACAAGTTTTTGGCGCCACTGCATAGGGAATAGTTAGGTTTTGATCATAGTTTAGCTTAGTTCTACTTGCTTGAATCCTTTCAAGTAAGAATTTAATTTCCGCATATTAGCTTTCTCGTAGTCTATCTTTTCTTTGTGTGTTTGTTCGTAATTTTCATTGCCTATTCCACTCTTCATTATGGAGAATGCGAATCCATCATCGACCTTAGGACCCTCTTCTCAGGAACCATCTGTCACTACTCACGCTAAGTTTACGGCTCGAATAAACAAGCTTTTACAAATGAGGTAAACCATTGATTCTCTCCTCTTCAAAACCATAAACGAATTAACTAACCAATCCTACTCCGAAATCTTCTGCCCTAAAGAGAGAATTAAGGAACTTGAATTAAGAACGCAACGAAGAAACAATTTTGAGGAAGAATTGTTCAAGGATAGGTTCCCCACTGAGAAAGAACTAGCTTACCATAAGGAACTATTAGGAGAACCTCAACCCCCTTTCTCGACCCTAAAGCCTATGATTAGGAAAGGCGACCCCTGGAGTTTAAAGATTCCTTTCATAATTGGCACCGTTTACACGGGCCATGCATACATTGATCTACAATCTCCTGTCAACATCATGTCTCGTGCATATATTTATCAGATGCTTCGTTTATGTTGTGGACTTTATGATTTTAGAAGATTTGGGCAGCATCATTGATAGTGGGTTAAGTGAAGTAGTCTTGGGACAACCTTTTGCGCATACATCTAAACTCGCTTATGATGAATCTTTAGGATTAATTAGGTTTCCCAAAGGGACGACGAGGTCATGTTTAGAATGCCTCAAAGGACAAAAGAATTAGACCTAGTATCTTCTTTAGAAAAGGATAAGTTTGAGGAATTCTTTGTGGAAAGACTGAAGGTTAGAAAAGAGGGATTTAACCATGTCCTCGAAAAAAGAAAGGGATATTACAAAGCTTGCATGAACCTTGGACGTACTTATAAAAGAGATAGGGAAACAATCAAAAAACTCAAAACTAACCACATAAGTATCATCAAGCTTAATGAGTGAAAGGATTTCGAGTCTAGCTACAAGACTAGTAAATAAAAAAAAGCGCTTCTTGGGAGGCAACCCAATATTTACTTTTCCCGCAATTAGGAGTGTCATGTGTTTTACTATTTTCAATTTATTCTATCATGTTCGAATTCTATCTTGTAATCATGCTTTGTATTGTTTTTAACCTCGTGTTGGTATTTTGCAAACAATAAGTGTAGGGGAATCTATCTAATTTTTGAATCAAGTTCAAGCATGTTAAATAAATTGTTTAGATTAATTCGCGTCAGTTTCGAGTCATATGAGTAAATTGTCAAATCTCAGGTTTTATGCAGCTATTTGTACAAGAATTAACTTATGAAATCAAGTGCAGGAAATTTTTCATCAAAAACAAAAATTTTATTTTCACAGAACGTGGAGACGGCGTCACGATTTACACGCGACGCCGTTACCACAACACCTGTGACGGGGTCGGGATTCTCCTAACGACGTCAAACGCCCAGGTCCAAAAAACTTAAAGTTTTTAATTATTTTTAAAAATAAAACTTTCATAACATTTAAAATATGAAATCTTCTGTTATAAACCTGCAAAACCAATAAGTTTGACAATTCTCTCATCCTATCTTTACTGCTTTATCGAGTCAGGCCCTAAATTCATATTGTATATTTATATATCGCACATTTTATGCTTGGTATAGTTGTCTTTGTCTTTGATTACAAGTTATATTTAATGAGAAGAAGCGTGTAAATTCTTAGGAAGTTTCATTGGATGATTCTTGGATGAAGATTTAACCAGTTATCGCATGTTTCTTCTTCATTATTAAGCAAACCAAGGGAGTACTAGTTTCTTTTCCTTGTTTTCTTTTCCCTTTAATTCGTTTTTAGGGGTACTTTTATAGAACATTGGGGACAATGTTCAACTTAAGTGTAGGGGAAAAATAAGCCTTAGAAACTATTCTTTCATTTGCCATTTGCTTTGTCCTTAAAATAATGGGTAATATATTGAAACATAGCATAAGAGGTAATTGTGACCCAAATATAATTTTTTTTATGACACATACCGACGAAGACCAAGTATTAATAGCATCTTATGGATAGGAATTTATATAACACAAAAACCCTCAAATTCCACCCCTTAAAATGTGAGGTTCGCCCTTAGATGTTATACCTTTAGCTTGTTCGAGTTAAGTAGTGAGCAATCATATGTGTCTATTCCGTCGTTACGGATGTGTATGCATGGTTTTGTCGCCTTTTCTGGAACATTGGTATTGGTTACTTTAGGATTATGAGAGTGTACCGGTAGTATATTAAATTCTAGAACTTGTTTTTGTGATGCATCCCGAGACCGCATAGTAAGTGGTAGGATTTTCTTGATAAGAGGCATTAGGATTTACCCATGTTTTAAACCTGTAATTGTTATGATGGTGACACCGATCATATAACTATCCCACCCTTGCCATGCACTCACCTTTAGTGCAGGATACCCCTAGTAAAACCCTTCGAGCATATCCTTTTTCACGGTTATCGTAATTTTCTAGTTAAGCCGGACTATTAATGAAGAACATTGTTCACCCTTACACCAATCGTTACACCCAAATCGCCTTAGCCTACCTTGTATGTACTCGATTTTAGTACATTATTGTGTTAACCCAAGTTAATTATTTGAGTACACGGTTGCTAAGTCCTTATCCTTGTAAATACTATTTTGTAATGATTGTGTAACACCCCCAAAATGAGTCGCAGTGGAATATGATGTTCCAGGGGTATTACTTCATAGATCAATAGCACAAGATATGAGAACGACTTCTATAAGAGTCGTTTAAAAACTGATACATTGGATTTCATAAATGGTTCGTTACAAAAGCCCATAGGCTTAACTTGTTTAGCTTGAAAAATTAAAGATTTCACAACACAACAATATCCCAAAATGTAATGCACGTAAATCTTTATAGTAATATGACTTTAAAAGACAACCATCCAATGTATCCTTGACTTGCACCTTATTGACCTGAGAAAACATGTTTAAACTGTCAACAATAATGTTGGTGAATTTATAGGTTTATAAATTTAATGAAGCCGATAGCAAGATTTCCCTATAATAAAGTAATGAATACAATATCACAAAAATGTATTACGATATGCACTAAGCTCATGACACTGAAGCTAAACAATGTATGTATCTCAAATATATATAGATGATGGTGCCCAATATAGATGTTCAACCCGTAACATCTATGAGTCCGAAATGGTATACGTTCGTCGTTTCCGGCCAACCGGTAAACTAGCAAGTGCTACTTTCCCAAACGGGGATGTTAATTCCCAAATAGATCTATTCATATCATTCGCGCTTACAATATAGTAATTAACAGTTCATGATGATGGGCATAGTGGGTTATAGCTACTTAGGCAAACTCGTAATATTTGAATTAAAATGTCCTTGCATCCATTTTGTAAAACAAACATGATCTCATCTCCGAGATTTGATAAATGATTGAGAAGTGTAAAAAGGAGACTATGAACTCACATCAAGTAGTGGTAGCGTATAGTAAGGTAGTGGCACGAAAAATGATTCAAAAGACTTTATCCTAAAATATGTAAAATAAATACTTATTTTACTAAGCAAAAAATATAAAATCAAGTATTTGCAATCCCGTCCCTAGTATGTGCTTGAGCTCTATTAAATAATGATGTTTGAGACAATTGAATTTTCATGTCAAAGTGGTCAACTTCATCTGGTTAATACTTTTTAAATATAAACATGTAATTTACGATATCAGACATTTTATAAACTAGGCCACGGGTACTTTAAAGATTAGTTCAGGTCGACACTTGATTTGGTCTCTAAGTGCGTTAAATAATTGAGCGAAGTTATGACAGGTAACTAATTAAAAGAGTAGAAATATGCTTAAGTGTTATGGGTGATAGACTTGGAGTTTTACAATTTAATTACGGATTCGTTAAGTGATGATAATAAATTCTAAAAATACATTTATAATCTCGGCCAGGCCTTCTACAACTTCTGTTAATCAAGTTTTAAGTTTCAACACTGTTTAATGGGTTAAAACGGGTGGAAAGTAGATGTACTCGCAACATGTTCAGTAAAAAAACTTTACATGTCATGGTCTGATAATTATGTCAACACATTGACTCCTAATAGCCATATTGCACGCGATTTGTGAAACTCGTTTCTAGATGAAAGGAACTAACATTTCTTCCTCTATTTAAGAGGCATAGTAGACTTCATATATCAAAACCTTTGGTTCGTTTAATAATTAGGTAATGTGTCGAAATAATCCTGCGAAAAATGTATCATCAGGCCTGCTCAAACAGTTAACAGCAGTTTTTATCGTTGTAACTTATAGGGGATCCCTAATTTCGTCAGATATTGAAGAACACTGGTAATTCTAGGCCAAAAGAAGTTTTTCCATGTCCTCCTTAAGAATTAGTAATGTTTGATTATCTACTCTACTTATAGAGGTCGTTTAGCACACTCAAACTTACTTGTGTTGGCTGTGATTTATCATAGACCTAACATGTGCGTTTTATTTCTAACCAACTAATGAATTCAAGCTACAAAAGGATCTGATTTTAAGTAAACCTATTTACTCCTCAGTAGCATAAGCATGGCCTAAAAAAAAAAAAATTTTATTAGTCACCCTAACAAGTTATATGGCGGGTTTACTATTTATTCGTTCTACATAGGAAGTAAACAAAAAAATATATGTTTTTTTTAACAGATTTCAAGCACATAATTAGGGACACACGAATTGCATATAATAGGTAAAGAAATGAGGGTGTTTACTCACAGAAAATGTAGGGACGAAACGCGTAAGGAATTTGACCCAACAAAAGTGATGAGTACTCGGCCTCTTTACCCCTCACATGCACAAAAACCTAACACCCAAACTAATAACTAATCTTGAATGCTTGAACCTCTTACGATCACGAACCTGTATGTTTGATTTGCTGCCTTGATATGCTCGACCAACAAGAACAACGAAAACAAAGTAACCTAGTTAGTGTTTCTTGAAATTTAGGGTTTATGAGCATGCCCTCAAGTTAACCTGTAGACTTATAATATCAGTCTCGGTTCTCACAATTGGTTATGCTTGCCTAGTGTTCTCTCTTTTTGTTATCACGTTTGTGTGTTTACCCATATATGGCAAAGGACTTTTGGGGTTTATACATGCTCAATGTACAGTATCTAAAAGGAAAAGGAGTGTGTATTGTTGGTGTAGCATGGGAAGCAGGAGCAAAGAAAAGAGCGGCTAAACGATCACGTGGGATTGAGGGGTTTTATAAAAGGGGTAATGGGCTTTGTACATTGGGTAATAGGGTTATAGTAAGATGGAATCTTTGTATATCTTTATCCAAGTTGAGAATTTTCTGATTTGAGGTGTTGGTAAGGAACACACGAAATTTTTTTAACTAGTGTTTAGGAGTGTATATTAGTTTCTAGTATTAGATTTATGGTTTAAGGAATTTTGTTGTGCATATTATTTGAAAACAAGGAAAGAATACAATGCTTGATTTTTGATTACTTATTAGATGTGCACACTTATTTATGGTAAAAGAATAGCATATATTCGCTTATGGTTAGCTAAGTCGCAAAGAAAATTAATACTAGACTCTTTAGTTTAAATGTAGCCCTATTCAGGTTTTTAAAAGTCTTAGTTAAGTTTTACTTATTAGGATTTTTAACTAGGCGATTTAAAAAAAAGAGAACACACGTAAAAATTTTATATATAAAAAGAAAATGAAGTGATTGAAATCGTAATATGACCTGAAAACACGGGGTGTTATAGTCTTCCCCTGTTAAATGAGCCTTGTCCTCAAAGCTTAAGACGCGGCACTTGACGACGGTGCGGTCTTGGTGAAGAGATGTGGGTATTTTTGCTTGAATTGATCCTCACGTTCCCAGGTAAACTCAGGACCTCGTTTAGAGTTCCTTCTAACCTTAATGATGGGAATGCGACTTCTCTTCAATTGATTGATTTCGTGATTCATAACTTCTACTGGTTCTTTCACAAAGTGGAGCTTGTCATCAACACGTAGTTCTTCCAACGGAATCACAAGTGATTCATCGGACAGACACTTCTTGAGATTTGACATGTGAAACGTGTTATGAACTCCGCTTAATTGTTGTGGTAGCTTAAGTTTATAGGCAATAGTTCTGACTCTCTCGATTACCTTGAAAGGGCCGACATACCTAGGGTTTAACTTCCCCCGTTTGCCAAAACGCACAACCCCTTTCAAAGGTGAAACTTTTAACATGACCCTGTCACCAACTTGAAATACCATTGGTTTACGTCTAATGTTTGCATAACTCTTCTGTCGGTCACGAGCGGCCTAGATTCTGCTTTTGATTTGGACGATCTTCTCGGTGGTTTCATGAATTATTGCAGGACCAGTAAGCTGAGCATTTCCAACTTCTGCCCAACATACGGGTGATCGACACTTTCATCCATACAATGCCTCGAATGGTGCAGCCTTTATGCTGGTATGGTAACTTTTGTTGTAAGAGAATTCCACTAACGGTAAATGTCTATCCTAATTCTTGCCAAAGTCTAACACGCAGGCACGTAACATGTCTTCCAAAGTTTGGATAATCCTTTCACTTTGACCGTCAATTTCGGGATGATAGGCCGTACTCATGTCCAATCGAGTTCCCAATGCCTTATTAAGTGCTTTCCAAAATAGTGATGTGAATCTACCATCACGATCAGAGATAATAGAAACAGGCACACCATGTCGGGTGACTACTTCCTTTATGTAAAGCTTCATTAACTTCTCCATGGGATCTGTTTCCCTCATTGGTAGAAAGTGAGCAGATTTGGTAAGACGATCAACGATCACCCAAATGGTATCATAACCGTTTGTCGTCTTAGGGAGTTTAGTGACGAAATCCATAGTGATTTTCTCCCACTTACATTCTGGAATCTCTGGTTGGACTAGCAAACCAAAAGGGTTTTGGTGCTCTGCCTTGACTTTAGAACAAGTCAGACACTTGCTAACATAAGTGGCAATATTCGCCTTCATGTTAGGCCACCAATATAACTGCTTCAATTCTTGGTACATTTTGTCAGAACCTGGATGAATTGAATACTTCGACTTATGGGACTCGTGCATGATCAGAGTCCTTAAGTCACCAAAGCACGGTACCCAACTCCTGTTGTTCAAACATAGAGTTCCGTCAGCACGGGGTTCCAACTTTTCCTTTGGGAGGTCTTTTCTGAGCATGCCTCTAACATCTTTAGCACTGAGGTTTTCTGGCTTTAATGCTTCGGTCTGAGCTTCTAGGATTTTCTTAGGAAGGTTCAAACCCATTGTCATAACTAAGGCTCGAACTCTTAATGGTCTAGACCGTTCTTTCCTTCTCAAAGCATCAGCAACAATGTTTGCTTTCCCTGGGTGATAACGAATGTCACAATCGTAATCACTAAGCAACTCCAACCAACGCCGTTGTCTCATGTTCAACTCTTTTTGATCCAGGATATGTTGTAAACTCTTGTGGTTGATAAATACGGTGCACCTATAAGTAATGTCTCCACATCTTAAGAGCGAACACCACAGCTCCAAGTTCCAGATCATGAGTTGTGTAGTTTTTCTCATGGATTTTCAGTTGTCGAGAAGCTTAGGCTATAACTTTCTTGTTTTGCATAAGCACGGCACCCAAACCCTTATACGACGCATCGCAATAAACAATGAAGTTTTCCGATCCTTTAGGCAAGGCCAAAATGGGTGCGCTACACAGCTTTTGTTTAATCAATTGAAATGCGGCTTCCTCCTTTTCTCCCCAGTCAAACTTCACATTCTTCTGAGTCAGCTTAGTCATTGACTTTGCGATCTTGGAAAAGCCTTCAATGAATCTTCTGTAATAACCAGCGAGTCTTAAAAATTGGCGGATCTCTGTTGGACTCTTAGGAAATGCCCAATCTTTAATTGACTCGATCTTTGCAGGATCTACATGAATGCCTTTGCTATCAATCACATGTCTGAGAAACTGTACTTTTGGAATCCAAAATTCACACTTGGAAAATTTTGCGTACAACTCCTCTTTCTTAAGCAATTCCAAGATTAGCTTGAGATGCTCTTCATGCTCTTCCTTGTTCTTTGAATAAATTAGTATATCGTCGATAAAGACAATCACAAACTTATCCAAGTAAGGTTTGCACATCCGATTCATGAGGTCCATGAATACTGCCGGTGCGTTTGTCAAACCAAAAGGCATCACTTGGAATTTATAATGGCCATAACGCGTCCTAAACGCGGTCTTTGGAATATCTTCCTCGCGAACCCTCAACTGGTGGTAACCTGATCGTAGGTCAATCTTCGAGTAGACACTCGACCCTTGAAGTTGATCGAACAAGTCATCAATTCTAGGAAGTGGATAACGGTTCTTCACCGTTAACTTGTTCAGTTCACGATAATCGATGCACATACGAAATGATCCGTCTTTCTTCTTGACAAACAAGACCGGGGCTCCCCAGGGTGAAAATCTGATAAATCCCTTGTTAGATAATTCTTAGAGTTGTTCTGCCAGTTCTTTCACTTCAGATGGTGCCAACCGATAAGGCGCCCGCGCTACAGGTGCAGCACCTGGTAACAAATCAATTTGGAACTCTACTTGTCGAGCTGGCGGAATACCCGGCAAGTCTTCAGGAAAAACATCAGGAAAGTCTCTGACAATCGGCACGTCCTTAAGTCGCTTCCTCTCAGACTTGTCTTTGGCTTCCTTCGTGGTAATGTGTTCCGTAAAGACATCACACCCCTTTAACAAATACTATTGTGCTTTAGTGCACGAAATGATATTTAGTCGGGATTCTTCCCTTTGGTTGTTTCTATTGCCTGGAAAAATTAACATCTCTTTTTCGAAAGGAACACGTACAATCTTCTCGTCACAGATGATTACTCTATGATACTTTGTTAACCAGTCCATCCCAATAATGACGTCAAAACTACCGAGTGGGACCGACATCAAGTCGATGTTGAAAGGATGGTTCATGAAGTTTAGAGTGCAACCACGAATTATGGTGTTAACTCCTATGATTTTCTCATCAGCTAATTCTACGTCATAATGATTTTCTAGTGTAGTGGGGGTAATGTTAATTAAGGCACTAAAGGTATTAGATACAAAGCTCCTATCCGCACCAGTATCAAACAAAATTATAGCATAACGGTTGTTGAGGAGAAACGTACCCGTGATGACGTTAGAGTCCGGGCTAGCATCTCTTCCTCCCAAAGCATAAGCTCTTCCCTGAGCTATGCCATTCCCGTTGCCATTCCCACAGTTCTTCAGTTTTGGGCAATTCTTCTTTATGTAACCAGTGTTACCACATTCATAGCATGATCCTGCCTTTTGATTCTTGTTGTTGTTGTTGTTGGTATTGACCCGACAATCATTGGTAGCATGACATACCTCTTGAAGTTTCTACATTTGGGTGCACATTGCCCGGTGTGGTGGTAATTGCACTTGGGGCACAGAGGTAGATTTTCAGTATAAGCTTTCTTTTCACCAAGGCCAGCAGTGTATGCCCTAGCTACATTTTGCTTCTTGTGGGGTTGTTGATTGTTTCTTGAAGAATCATCAGCCTTCCTCTTGTTGTCATTATGCCTTTCTGCATAAGTGCGTAGTTTCTGATTCATCAAGTCGTTGGCTAACTCGATAGCATCATCAAGAGTTTTGGGTCTTGCAGACATGACATTCCCATGAATGTTATCAGGAAGTCCACTGATGTACTTGTCAACCTTTTCGGTCTCATCAGCAAGAAATTAGGTGCACATCAAGGCTAGTTCTTGGAAACGCTAAGTATAGGCTGCAACATCGTTTCCCCTGACCCTAAGATTCCATAGTTTAATTTCAAGTTTCTTGATTTCACCTTTTGGACAATATTTGTCCGTCAACTTCTTTTTGAGGGTTCCTCAAGTCATGGCATATGAAGCATCATGACCTAAGGTTCTCACATAACCATTCCACCAGGTTAGTGCAGCACCTAGCAGGGTGCAGGTAGCGAACTTTACTTGATTGTCAATGGTACAACCGCTAATGTAGAATACTGATTCCATCTTTTCGAGCCATTGAGACAAGTCAACAACGCCTTCAGTTCCCTTGAAGTTCAAAGGTTGTCATTTCATGAAATCGGTGTAGGAACAGACACGTGCAAGTTGTGCAAGCCTTCTAAGTCCTCCACCCAAACTTTGGCTTGCATCATCCTGAGTATGGGTAGAGTTTCTTTGGATTGCCCGATCGGTCATAGCTTGAATGGATTCTAGAGTCATGGCGTCGTTTGCTCCTTGTTTTGTTACAGGCATGATTCTACTAATCACAAGAATACAATGTATGTGAGATATAATCACAATGTCGATTCAAATGGGTATGATAATAATAACTACACCATAACACAATGGAGAATGAATAAATAACAAATGATGTCAATCATAACATAAAACATCAACATTTCATAACATAATGTCGAATCATACATGATTTGTTTAGATACAAAATAACTACTAATGATCTTAGTACAGAAAATGAAAATACGTCCTAGAGTCTATTAGCTGGGAGTTACCCACAAAGCTTAATAGACTATACAAGATAGCTAGAAATGAAAAGTACAACTAACAGCTACTACCGGCATTCTCCACCGTATCAATCCGAGCTCTAGCCTCTAGCACCTAGGTACGCATCATCTGTTTGACTGCACGATCCTCAGCGCTCTGGCGCTGCCACTCCATATGACTCATGTGAGTCTCTAGTGTCTCAAGTCGTGCCAATAACGCCCTGTTCCGAGCCTCAGAACTAAGGTAAGCCTGGCGTACCTCACGCAACTCTGTCTCGTAAGCAGTCTTCTGGCCTCTCACTATATCAATCTCAAGTCTAATGTCTCTGCGATCAGTCCGAGCGTCATGAAGCTGTGTATAGAAATCCTCACTCTCTCGCCTGCGAACCTGTGCCTGGTAGCTAACCCTCAAGTTGACTTCCTCAATGGAAGTCATCATCCTATGCTTAGAAGCCTGTAAAGCTCTAACATAACCAACATCCTCTGCTCTGTCAGCAGCTCTAGCAATAGTCCGGGCATCATGACCAGGACTACGAATCAAACCCTGTCATGCCTCAATAATATCAACAAAATCATACTGACCTCTAGGTGGTCTAGCAGCAGCAACAGCAGAACTCTCTGCTACGTCACACCTAGGTGGGAGAGCAGTAAGTATAAATCTCCTCTGAGGTGGCATGTCCTCCTCGAGAATGTCATCTCTCATACGGATTATGACTGCCCTATGACCTAGTGGTGCCTGGTTATAGGCAGGGCTGGTGGGTGGTATAGGTGCGGCAGCATGCTCAGCAATGCGTGCCTCCATGGATGCTGACATGGGTGGCTCAAGTTTGACAGTCTTTTGTGCCCTACGGAGATGTGTATGAGAAAAAGGGACCCTAGTCTAAGGTAATCTAGGTGTAGGTGCAGACTCGTCAGTATCAAATGCCTCTGTATCCCCAGCTGAGGAACAGGGTCAACAACAGGTACCGCATAAGGGTCAGTCAGAGCTAGGTGCTCCTCCTCCTCCTCCTCGTCCTCAGTGGGCTCCTCGTCCTTATCATCAGTATCATCATCATCATCGGAGGTCTCATCATCACCGTCCTCTCCATTAGTAGGGTAGTCAGTATGGTCCTCCTCGGGATCCTAGTTCGGATCCTCATCGTCATCCTCAGGTTCATCTGGATAGTCAATAGAATCCTCCTCCATCGACTCTGAGTCAGCAATGTGTCCAGGTGACTCAGCAGTCGGTGAAGCATCATCAGCATAAGGCTGGTCCTCGACCTGAATGTCATCATCTGTTGGTACATGGTACTCCGGGTGCTCTGGCTCCAGAACGTATACCGGTACATGCTCGTCCAACTCCATGGGGTTAGGTACATAAGCAGGTAACAGTGGTGGTGTCTGCCCTTGTTGGGCAACCTCCTCATAGGGGTCAATCTCCGGGAGCTCGCCGGCATTCACAAATGGAATACCCCATGATAGTCCATTCGAATCAAAGGATATGGACGTATAGGTGACCGCAGACGATGCGTTGTCTGATGACATGGCTAATCTGTAACCATAATATAAACTTGTATAAGTATATTATATAAGACCAGCAGTAATATACGTAATGTAATATTAACACGTATATAACCTATGTAAGCACTTAGTATAATCAACTAATGCTAAAATGATGCATGACATGTAAACATGTATACTAGATGCAAAATAGATGCAACACTACCCGTTTTCATGTATGTCCCTTTGAAAAACTTTTGAATGACGCAATGTTTAAAAAATGGTTATAGACCAGGTAAAAACATTTGACCTCGTTCTCTAAAACCTTGGCTCTGATACCAATCTGTAACACCCCCAAAAAGGGTCGCAGCGAAATATGATGTTTCGGGGGTATTACTTCATAGATCAATATCACAAGATATGAGAACGACTTCTATAAGAGTCGTTTAAAAACTGATACATTGGATTTCATAAATGGTTCGTTACAAAAGCCCATAGGCTTAACTTGTTTATCTTGAAAAAGTAAAGATTTCACAACACAACAATATCCCAAAATGTAATGCACGTAAATCTTTATAGTAATATGACTTCAAAAGATGACCATCCAATGTATCCTTGACTTTCACCTTATTGACCTGAGAAAACATGTTTAAACTGTCAACAATAATGTTGGTGAATTTATAGGTTTATAAATTTAATGAAGCGGATAGCAAGATTTCCCTGTAATAAAGTAACGAATACAATATCACAAAAATGTATTACGATATGCACTAAGCTCATGACACTGAAGCTAAACAATGTATGTATCTCAAATATATAAAGAGATGGACCCCAATGTAATTGTTCAATCCCGTAACATCTATGAGTCCAAATGGTATACGTTCATCGTTCGGCCAACGGTTTTTTTTTTAAAACAGCAATGCTACTTGCCCGAACGGGGATGTTAATTCCCAAATAGATCTATTCATATCATTCGCGCTTACAATCTAGTAATTAACAATAATGATGATGGGCATAGTGGGTTATAGCTACTTAGGCAAACTCGTAATATTTGAATTAAAATATACTTGCACCCATTTTGTAAAACAAACATGATCTCATCCCCGAGATTTGATAAATGATTGAAAAGTGTAAAAAGGGGACTATGAACTCACATCAAATAGTGGTAGCGTATAGTAAGGTAGTGGCACGAAAAATGATGCAAAAGACTTTATCCGCAACCTAAGTAAAAATAATACATATTTACTAAGCAGAAAATATAAAATCAAGTATTTGAAATCCCGTCCCTAGTATGTGCTTGAGCTCTATTAAATAATGATGTTAGAGAAAATTGAATTTTCATGTCAAAGTGGTCAACTTCATCGGGTTAATACTTTCTAAATATAAACACGTAATTTACGATATCAGACATTTTATAAACTAGGCCACGGGTACTTTAAAGATTAGTTCAGGTCGACACTTGATTTGGTCTCTAAGTGCGTTAAATAATTGAGCGAAGTTGTGACATGTAACTAATTAAAAGAGTAGAAATATGCTTAAGTGTTATGGGTGATAGACTTGGAGTTTTATAATTTAATTACGGATTCATTAAGCGATGATAAAAAATTCTGAAAATACATTTATAATCTCGGCCAGGCCTTCTACAACTTCCGTTAATTAAGTTTTAAGTTTCAACACTGTTTAATGGGTTAAAAACGGGTGGAAAGTAGATGTACTCGCAACATGTTTAATAAAAAAAATTACATGTCATGGTCTGATAATCATGTCAACACATGCTCTTAACAACCATATTTACACGCGATTTATGAACTCGTTTCTAAACGAAAAGGACTAACATTTCTTCCTATTTAAAGAGGGCATAGTAGACATCATATATCAGCCTTTGGTTCGTTTAATCATTAGGTAAATGTGTCAAAATAATCCTGAGAAAAATGTCTCATCAGGCTGCCTCGAAATAGTTAACATGGCAGTTTTTATCGTGCAACTTAGGACTCTCCATATACATCATCGATACTTGACGAAAACTAGTAATTCCAGGGGCAAAATGAAGTATTCCATGTCCTCCTTAAGAATTAAGTAATGTTTGATTATCTACTCTACTTATAGAGGTCGTTTAGCGCACTCAAACTTACTTGTGTGGGCTGCGATTTATCATAGACTTAACATGTGCGTTTTATTTCTAACCAACTAATGAGTTCAAGCTACAAAAGCGCTGATTTTCTAAACCTATTACCCTAGCATAACATGGCCCAAGTTTTATTATCACCTAACAAGTTTTTAAGGGTTTTTATTGTTTATCGTTCTACAACAGAGTAAACAAAAAAAAATAACATAACATTTTTGGAGTTTTTAACAGATTTTCAAGCACACATTTAGGGACAACACGAATTGCATATAATAGTAAATAAATGATTGTTTGCTCACAGAAAATGAGGGACGAAACTGCGTAAGAATTTGACCCAAGAAAGTGATGATACTCAGCCTCTTTAACACCTCCGTGCACAAAAAACCCAACGACCTAAACTAAAAACTAATCTTGAATGCGTCGAAACCTCTAACGATCACGAACCCGTGTGTTTGATTTGCTGCCTTGATATGCTCGACCAACGGGAACAACGAAAACAAAGTGACCTAGTTAGGGTTTCTTGAAATTTAGGGTTTATGAGGATTTTAAAAGTGATTTGTTTATTTTCACCTATATTATATTATATATATAGTATAAATTGCTACATCAATTTGTCATTTGCTTTGTCCTTAAAATGATGGGTAATATATCGAAACATAACATAAAAGGTGATTTTTACCCAAATTTAATTTTTTTTATGACACATACCGATGAAAACTGAGTATTAATAGCGTCTCATGGATAGGAATTTATATGACTAGCACAATAACCCTCAGAATTCCACTCCAAAATGTGAGGTTCGCCTTTAGATCTTTAGGAATTCGAGTATCTATTATTGATACCCAAGATAGTTTATACCTTTAGCCTTCTCGAGTTAAGGATTGAGCAGTCACATGTGTCTATTCCGTCGTTACGGATGTGTACATGTGGTCTTTGTCGCCTTTTCTGGAGCATTGAGATCGATATTAAATTATATGAGTGTGCCGGTAGTATATTAAATTCTAGAACTTGTTTTTGTGATGCATCCTGAGACCGCATAGTAAGTATTAGGATTTTCTTAATAAGAGGCATTAGGATTAACCCATGTTTTAAACCTGTAATTGTTATGATGGTCACACCGATCATATAACTATCCCACACCCTTGCCATGCACTCATCTTTAATGCATGATACCCCTAGTACAACCCTCCGAGCCTATCCTTTTTCATGGTTCTCATAATTTTCTGGTAGATTCCAGATCATTAATGAAGAGCATTGTTAACCCTTAAACCAATCATTACACCAAAATCGCCTTAGCCCACCTTGTATGTACTCACTTTTAGTACATTATTGTGTTTTAACCCAAGTTAATTATTTGAGTACACGGTTGCTAAGTCCTTATCCTTGTAAATACAGTTTTAGGACGATTGGGATTTATGGTAGTATTTATTTCGCGGAAGAATGAGAAAGAAAAGTTAAGTCAATACCCCCATATGTTTGTTAGATGATCTCCATGTTATTTTGATCCACCTCAAATTGGGTCATTAGTTAGATTGTAAATATCGAGCATGTAAAAGCTCAAGTGTAGGGGTACGTGTTATAAACCCCCTGTTATGATGTATTATGTTATTCAAAAAAAAGAGAAAAATAGAAAAGAAAAAGAAAGAGATTGATGTAGAGTTGTGTAGAGTTTGTATATCTTCGTTCGAGTCTTGGCTTAGCAACCAAACCAAAGTGTATTCGTGTACATATTTAGCTAACCCTTCCACTCCAAATTCACCCAAAGCCACCCAAATGTATCCCATATGTTGTTTTCGTTTCCATTTTATGTTATCTTACACCTACACCCCACAACCCTATAAAAGACATCTTAGATAGTAATGAATAATGTTTACGCCTAGCGGTGGAGGTTTGATCCTTTACCAAGCCTATGATAATTTATATACTATGACAGGTAATGAGTGTTGATTTTCCGTTTCCCCTTATGTTATAATTTATTATACACCCGAGTGAAAGAGAGAATCCTAAACACTTATGTGAGATGCTAGTATATACTTTATGTGCTTTTAATTACAAGTTCTAAAAGGCTGTGTTGTAAAATACTTTTAAAGAGTAGGTAAAATGACCCTCATATTGCTATTGTCTAGGTAGAAAAGCCTATTTGCTTAAGGACAAGCAAATCCCAAGTGTAGGGGTATTTGATGAGGTGTCATTTTATACACTTTTTCAAGGTCGTTTAACCCCTTAAATCGTGCATTTATGCCCAAAATAGGTACCTAATCGTTTCTTTTCAGGTATTTAGCATTTGGAGGAAATACACGTGACTTGGGCTCATTTGGAGAAGAAACGGACAAGACTACGGACATACACCAACATCTCTCAAGATTATGTTCTCAGCGGCTGGAGCCGGCGTCACAGATTACACGTGACGTCGTCACAACTCTTACCAAGACGGCGTCACAAGAATCCACGACGGCGTCAGAATGCATGACCCAACCCATTATCTAGAATATTCTATTCATGACGGTGTCACGATTAAAATGCGACGCCGTCACAGCGATTTTCCTATATATACAAATTTGATTTTAGGGTTTTAAGTGTGTAACTTTAGAGTAAAAGAAAAGGATGAACCCTAGTTCATTTAACAGCTGTTAGAGACGATTTTAGGGCCTCAAAACCATATTGTAATCTCTTCAATTCATGTTTTAATCAAGTAAGACTATCTTAATTATTCAATATGTATTGTTGTGTGATTCTTATCTATTCTTACTTTATCTTTAACATGCTTGGCTAAACCTTCTATTGTGTTTATTTATGATTGTATGAAACCTAGGATGTAGATCTTAGTGGTGTTGCTTCTTGTGATGAATATGCATGTTAGGTCTTAAAAAACCAGCTTTTGTCTGTATCGCTGTTGATATGTCTAGGAAAACATGATTGTGTAGAAAGGATACCATCGGGTAACAGTCTTCATACTACCTTGCCCCTTATATGGTTGATCCACTCTTAATATATTTCAAATGCATTTAATATACTCTTAGGGGCCTTGTAATAGTCTTCATACTACCTTACTTGTGCTTTGCCTTAACGGAATATTAAATAGACTGCGGGTTCGTGTAATTCGTTCATGACTTAAAAAATAATTACATAGATCATCACAAGTGTGACAAAGCAACAACACTGAGAGAAGCAATTTAGGGAGTTGTAAAACTTCTTGTAGAAGTCCCTTACGACAACCGCAACAAAAAACCAACTTTTAAATCACCTTAAAACCACACTTTTTAACGTTTTTTCACCAAACCTTTTGTACAACTAACTATATCTAGGCTAGGTGCAACATAAAAACATAAAATTTTAAAGTTTTTAACACCAAAATTTTATGTTTTAAAAGTGACGCATGCAAAACCCAAATAAGCTTTAAAAATCGTATGTTTTTTATGAAAACATGCACACAACCTCACACAATCACTCCATGGCGACTGATACCAATTGATGATACACAAATCAAGTATCTATATGAGAATCTAAAGAAAACCTAGATAGAAAGAGAGGTGGATGATCACTTGTAGAGAGAGAAAGTAAAATGTATTACGTGTATGTAACAAATGACCAACGCCCTCTCCATGGGATGGAGAGGGCTTATATATGTCTTACATTGGGCTGGCTAAGCCTTGGTAATCCATGGGCTTGGCCTGGTTAGCTTAACTTTTAACCAAACGATCAACTACGAGCTATGAGATATTATATTGGTAGTGGCCGAGTCTTTTCTTGATTCCTAACAACGTCTTTCTTAGGTAGATTGTCATTTCAATTCGACAACAAGAGGGTATAAACCATTCTTAGGGTCGACACCCGTACTTACCAATCAATACACTACTACCCAATATGGTACACTGCTCTTTAGTGCGTAGGAATAGTCTAGGTAGTTAGGGTTTTATAAATGTAAAACCTGACGTAATTTATTTAAATAAAATACACATCAGTTGCCAAACTCTTGTTACTTGGATGACAAGTTAGAGTCCTTCTAGAAGTATCCTTGGTACCCTATATATATACTAAGGGAATTATAGGGATCCTCAAAACACTTTGAATAAGCCTAAACCTTTCCCCTCTTTCCGCCTCTCTCGTCGAGTGATCGGCCAATCCAAAAGGATAAATCTCTTTAGTCGATTACCTTAAGTCGGCACACATAGGTCGAGTTCTAGCCGACTTCCCGTAGTCGACATCTGGTCAATTAAGGGTTTACCCAATTTCGTACTCGCCTAACTTGCATAGGTTCGTAGCCCTAGTTCTACATGTGCAGTACTGGTGGGTAGCTGACGCAGTCCGAGTGGTGATTTCCCCCAAGAACCCTATAAGTGTTCGTGAAGCATCAAGATCAAGAAGAAGGCGTTTTGTGCGGCTAAAGAAAGGTTGTGGAGCTTACACGTAGCAGGATTAACAAGTAAGTACTCCTAAGTACCCTTTTATACGTGGTAGATTAAGTTATATCCCTGATTAGGATATTTGACTTATTGAGGTTTTAGTCTGCATGCCTTTCTCTGTTTGTTTTCCGCTACGCATGTGTTATAGCCATGCAGGTGACCACTAGATCCCTGCACAATGCATGTTTGGTTGAATTCATATTCTTTTAAATTTGTTGTTATTTATGTGTTTGTTTTGTTTGAATAAAGTTGCGCTTATGTAATAACTAATAAGTGTTTTCCAAAATTCTTATATTTTTCTTAAATATGGGCTGGTTTGAAGTTAAATTTATTGCAAACCCGAATATAGGTAGGTTCTAGAAAACGTCTTGGGTAACCTGGATGGTTTGTGGCATCCTGCAGTATTTCTCCAGCTTTAAAAAAAATCACTTTATCACCATTGCACCACCCTTCCATGATTTGCATGTGATTTCGAGTCTTAGTGTTTGTTGAGTCTTTTATTAATTCGATTTCATCTATTTTACTCGATACGGTTTATGCTTGTATTTTTTTGGTGGTGTTGCGCAGGGTATATTTCAACACACATTTTCATTCTGAACAATGTCAGTGGAGTTTTTGTTTCTTTCTTTCTTGTTGATTTTTATGATTTTATCTCTTTGCTTAATCTGATTGTACATTAGGGACAATTTACCTCTTAAGTGTAGGGAGAATATGAGTCTCTTGTTGTTTCTCCTCGCACATCTTAAGTGTAAGGGATAAAATCTCAAGTTTAGGGGGGTAAAATCTAAAGTTTACAACTTCATGAATGCCCTTTCACATCCATTAAAAGTATAGGAGCGGTAACAATGCATCGGTTTCTTACGGGTTACTTTCAAATTCATTAAGGAGTATTGTCGTATCGGGACCTCGTTTAAAACGATATTGCCTATTATCTCAAAGAAAACTGAACTGTCCACATACATTACTATGGGATGTAGGATGTTTAGTCGATTTTAGACCTATCAGTTTTATCAGGTGTTAATATAAGACTATGAATAATGTTTTTATAAATCGTCGTTCTTAGATTCTTTTTCCGGTTGTTAGCAATGTACAAACGACATTCATCAAAAGGGGGCAAATTATTGATGAACCCTTGATGGTCGTTGAGATTATTTTTTCTTCGGCAAAGAAACATAATAAGGAAGGAATTTGACTCCGTTATTTGGTCATTCTTTTCAATCATGGCTTAAAACTATCAAGTGAAAAGTTAGACATTTGTCTTAATTCGGATTTCTCCTTTATTCTTATTAGTACATCTCATAGAAAGGATTTCAAGATTGAAAGAGGCTTTTGTCAAGTTGATAATCTGCTCTTTTGTACTATGGGTATGTTTGGCAAAATGGACTGGGGCTGGGGCTCAGGCTTATATTATAAGCCGAAATTGAAGTTTGTATTTTTTTGAACTTGTTTGGCAAATAGGCTGAGCTGGGGCTTATTATTGAAAAATTACTAAAAATGAAGTAATTAAATAAATTTTTAGTATATGTTAGATATTTTTGTGGGTATATAAGTAATTTATGGTTCAAAAGCCCCGGGCTAAAGTTTTTAGCCCTTATTATGAGGCTTATTTTATAAGCAGACTTATTTTAAAAGTCATTTCATAAGCCCGCGTGACAAATGAGACTTATTTTATAAGCCGACTTATTTTAAAAGCCCAAGCCCTCATAAGCCCCTAAAAGCCTTCAACCTATATTTTTGTTATTTTTATTCAATGCTAACTTATATATTTTCATGTTTTCGATATTAATTTATTGTTAAATAATGTACATTTTTAGACACCGTCACAACATACGGTCTTATTGAACCTTGTTGCATACAAACAGAGAAAATGCACAACTTTGAGGGATGTACATGCAGAACAAGGAGTTAGGTTCTACTTTTTTACAGGTTTCTTCATCGTACAGTTAATTAGAGGACTTTTAAATATGAATTAATAGCTACTCCAAGCATCAATACCATTAATGAAGCCATCTTCATCATCTCCTTCTCAAACTCCTGATCATAATTAGTTTCTTAATTGCATGTGACAAAAAATGGATGGAAAATGGATTAAGCTTCTTGTACAAATTGTGTTCTGAAAGTTCTGCGTTGTAGTAGAAAACATCTTTTCAAATAGTTTCTTCGAAAGTCATAAGTGCATGTTGCGAAATTATTTGTTCGCATTGTGCCAAAAACCTCCAGATAATTATTATCAAATATGAGCAGTATATCAAATTCTTTCAGTGATATGATTGAGTCTGTCAGACCTGATTTGAACTTATGAAATTTTGTTTTTGTACGAACAAAATGAATGAGCTGTTGATGAATACTCGTACGTGAGAATTTGATTTAGTTAGTCGTTTTCGCTGGACTATTTTTAGCTGGTTGATGCATTGAGCCTGATTTATATGTACGGGTGAACATTGAGAATGGTACAGGTGATGGGGATAACTTAATTCGCAGCCACAATATGTAAATCATAGGTCCTAATGTTTCTATACACGAAGATCGAAATTAACATAGAGATCTTTCTTTAATAATAATGTTAACGTAGGTCCTATGTACTTGCACGATATATGGGGCATCCTACATAGGTACACTTAGGAAGATGCTTTCTAGTATAACGCGTTGTTTGCCATCACTTACAAGGGGCCAACCCGGGAACCTTAAATCAATCTCAGCGCCGAAAATGGTGACCAAGTGCAACGTGAAGGCGTAGGATGAGACATTTAAGCAAATGAGTCCGTCTTCCAATTTAAGTAATTACTTGCGCTTTCCTAAGTGATGTATCCGAGTTAGTTGAAAAAAAATTAAACCAATTATCTCATAGCACACATTCCACAACTATTTGGTTGTGAAACATTTTGGTCCAAGCTAGTTAATTATCGCATGTTCATGCATTATCTGTTCACATTTAAAATGTGATACGTACCAACAAAATCTAATGAAGGACATAATACCCATATTTCCACCATATATTGTACCCATAACAATAATGATTCACTTCTAAAACTTTTAATTTTGTTTTTAACCGGTTTCAACTAGGGTACCTTAAATACGATAAACGAGTAAAGTTGTCAGTGTGATATGTAGTGTATATACACGGACAGAACCAGAGCTCAAAGTAAAGGGGTGCACAATTTTTTCAACTAGTGTAAAGGTAAAAAACTAACAAAAAATACGATTCTTAGTTAAACTGACTGAGTTAAGTGAAATTACCTATTAATTGACGAACTAAACAATAACTTGAAACACAATGTATTAGGAGCATGTGCATTTTAAAAAATTCAGTTCTTTTTACGAAAATTAGCATTACGAAATAAAATTCTATCAATCCCGTAAAACCGCGGGACGCAGTTCCGTCCTTTGTGTATATATATGATGGTCGTTGCATCGAGAGGTAAATGTATATGTGGAGTATCTACAGTTTTTGTGGAACCCATTTCAATTACGTGTTGTTTGTATTCAATTGAATACCATCACTGTGCTGTCTATTGTGATGCAGTTATTATTGGTCATGAATTATTTTCTTATATATGAGATGATGGTTCTATTAAAGTATTTCTGACAACGACATTCTTCCATCCATCTACGAATACCAAATATTACGGTGATACTAATAATCGTGTTTGCAATGATTCTTAATTCACGACCATTAGTTTAGAGAACTAGATCGATAAATATGAATCTTATTGATGACTACAAATATGTACGTGCATGTAAGGAAAGCATTTTGATTGTTATTTGTAGTCAACAATAACAATTATAAATATGTAGAAGATCAAAATCAGAAATATCAATCTACATCGGAGGTTTTCAGGCCTGTTTGGCAGGAGCTTTTTTGAAGCTTTTTGTAGAGCTGTAAGCTTTTTGTTATAAAAATAATCTCTTTCTGAATAAATAGTTTTGTTTGGATACATCAACTTTAAGCTTTTATTTTAAACAAGTAGCTCATAAATGAAAAACGATAAAGCTTTTAAAATTGTTAGGAGCTGTTAAGTCTATAAATTACTGATATACCCTCCAACCATAATATAATCTATTTAAATATGTCTTGTTTTGTGTGTGTGAGTTGTGTAAGTCTTTTTAAATTACTGATATACCCTTAATTTCCTAGCCCATAATATATCTATTTAAATATGTCATGTTGTTAAAGTCATTTACATTCTTTTAAGTACTGAGCTACAGATAATTTTCTAAACATTTTTATTGAAAATAAATTATACAGCCTAGTTTGTAGGTTTACGCTTTTAATGTTAACAGCTTTAATCGGTTAAAACACGCTTAAGTTTACGCTTCGCTTTTGCAACATACAGTTACAACTAGTTATGCCAAAAATTACCCATAGCTTGCAACATACAGCTTACAACTAGTTTTGCCAAACATACCCTTCAACAAAAAATAAAATAAAATGTGTGTCAATATTGGACCACAATGAAAAATAGAATTAACAAGTATTGAAAACCCGCGCTACGCTGAAGCGAGTTTTTTTTTAAGCTAGCGAGTTTTGTTTTTTTTAAGATAATAGGAGTTGGTTATTGTTTTAAAAATATCAGATTTTGGTTAGAAGTTGCTTATAATTAGTATTGAACTGATGATCATTTATTGTACTTTTGTTGCGTGGTTTATTACTTGAAGCCCAAATGCCATGCCCTTAACAAATGACTTGGTCATATTACACATTTAAAACTTCTTTGTGCGAAGAAAGGATATGTGTAGCTATAAATCTTTAATAGTTTTCATTTAGCAATCCATACAAAGTATCCTAACATTAGCCGTACGCCTCACATTTCTATTAACGGTTATTTGGTTAAGCTTATTTAAGGTGATTATTAGCTACCCAAACACATTTCAACAGGTGCTTCACTTGTTCGATAGCTTATTTAAAGCCTGAAATTGTACTTGCATAGAAGTTAACAGCAAGACTAAAGATCTCTTGCATCATTTTCTCATCACCTAAATTGGACATACACATTCCCCTCATATAAGAGAGTCTAAATTAGCAGAAAAAAGTAAACTATATCATAAAATCAACATAAAACAGACCAAATCATAGTTCGCATTAACTACATTAAAACTGATTTTCTATAATAGCGCAATCTCAACTGCTTGTCCATCACGATGCCCTACTCCAAAAGCATAACACTTCACTTTGTGTATATTCTAATTTTTTTCATATCAGCAACTCCAAAAAGCAAAACCTACAATAAATTTAACTAAGCATCATTATACAAATTAAAATAAAAGCAAACAAAAAATAGAATATATTGAAACATTGAGGTTGCAATTTAAGCTTTAAATTTTTCCAGAACACCCTTTAACTTAAGGTGGCATAAAAAGTGGTCTTAACCACATAATGTTCCCAAAGACTAATTTCTTTGATGTAACTCCAACTCGTTTCAATTTTACATTTTTACTCCCTAACACAACTTGTTTACTAAACGGGCCATGACCTGGATTTTATACTATTCTAATGTCCTAATTAGCAGAGAATATTGGTCTGCTATACATGGTAACAACCCTCAAAATGAAAATATCAAAACACAATTACGGAGTAGTAGTTACCATGTTTTTCTATATGTAAATGAGGTTGTCATAAGGTGCCATTGCAGCTCTCTTCACGGCCTCACTAGATGTCGAATGAGCCTGACATGTGCACGCAATATGCTCACTTGACGCGTCACCTGATTATATTTTCTTCCTAGAACTTAATGTGAACTCCACATGTGGGTTGTGATTATCCTGAAAAAACATCTTTTAGTATCAGAAAAATACTAAATTCATATATTATGGAAAATCGTCTCAAACGAATAAACCTAAAAACCCATGACAGCAAATGTAGCCATACCTACATTCGCACCCACATAAGTATGATTGATTTAGACCTCTTTAACCCCTCTACTATCATGAGCCAAACGTCTATCAAGTGAAACTGTGTACCCTTTAGGATTCTTCCAGTTGGAGATGCACGAAGGGATATTCCAATTTTGATGGCCTTTTACATTCACGGGTCGAGGAGGAAAATGCATAACTGGAACAGTATAGCAGGAAAAAACATCATTAGAATCATATTTGTGGTAACATTGTAACTACTTATTAATTCACATTATGGTATAAAGAAGCAAGAGTAGCAGCAACAGAACTCAAACCCGACCCCGCACTCAAGTACGTCATACAAGTTAATTGCGCCTCTGATGCAATCCATTTAATGAACACCATTAACTGCGGTCGTAAGATGCGTCAACAACAGCAATCATCTGCAATTGCCACCTGGATTTGCAGCCAAAAACATGAATCTCGAAAGAAGAAAACAAATAGTTACCACGTCAAAATTTCAACTAAAACGCAACACTCTCATTCACCTCTTTTCCAATAGTCACATGAACCTTGTTTTCGTCTATTCAGTTGTCACCCTTAATCTTTGTAATCTCAGAAATAGCAACTTTTGGATACATGATCATCTCATTCACCCTAAACACAACCATCTACAGCTAAGTAACTTGAAAAGTGAGCCCAGTTTTGGTTTTTGTAACGGTAGATCTAGACGTGTCCGTTGTGGCTTGTGGGTGGGTTCACTTATCTTAGGTGTAAAGTTCTTCCTGGGCCTAATATTTTCCTATAGATTATCTAAATGCTTCCAAATGTACAACCAACACATATGAATGCATTTTTGTGTTTTTCCTAGGATAACTTATTTATACCTTTAGATGTAGGAGTGTGATGTCAATAATTCCTCAAGCCCCATAAATAAGCAAATCCAAACACCCTGTATATTCGTTATGTTTTTTCCAAATGTATTTCCCTCCCTAAAAACACATCTCAAACAAACTAACACATCATTCTCCACCTATGCCATAAGGTTCGGCCAAAGTAAAAATTTAATCAGAAAAAGGAACTAATATTCCTTTGGTTCTTAAAATAAACATATACTAATTGTAGCATGGAAAATTAACATCAACGACTTTTGTGTTTTAAAACTTAGGAAACAATCTACTATGCCTAAACTCATAGTCTCATTTATTGGATCACCTAATGTGTAGCTTTCTTTCAAACCAATGTATATACAAAGTACTTGATAAGAATAAAGCTAAATAAGTCATATATATAAACGTAATTCGCGCTGATAGCATCAAAATCAACATCAGCCCCTTTATGTGCTTAGAGAGTGTGCATTTAATATACTATAACTTAACTAAAAACTATGGACACATACAGCTGATAGCTTACATAATTAGCATCCTAAATGACTCAAATAAAGACATTACATTTTAATCTTAAACGTAAGTACTTATATATGTGTAAGCAACTAACTAAATGTATACAGCATTTGTCGTTAAAATAAATAAATATATACAACACATAGTTAATGTGATCATACACGTATATACAATTAGGCTTTTGCATATGTATAGCAAAGAATCATGGCAGAACGAAGGATCCATATCAGTTAGTGTCGTCATTATATTGGTAACACCTTATGTAAGAAAACAATTTGTATTAGAACCTGAAACATTAGCGAACGTGTGTATCATGCGTGTTTTCCACCACCTCAGTACCATCACTCTTAAAAGCCTCACACCCATTCCCTCTTTTTCATCCTCTCAGAAGTAGTTCCTGATCAGCGCGAAAAAATAATCAATCACAAAGTAATAATTTAAGATCGAGAACTCATGGTATTGAAAATAAATAGTCGGGGTAACATAGCTTTCTATGTCTTCTACAGCCTACGCCAAGTTGAATACATTCTAATTGATACATTGTTGAAGGTTATTTATAAGACAGGGTTGAAGAATGTGAGCACCGCCACCGCTATTTTACTACAAGCTTTTACTCATGGAAAAAGAAAAGATAATCCATGCTTGAGCATTCTGCTCAAGAAGCACCTTACAAAAATAAATGGGCTCAGAAGCCTGTGATCATACCTTAACTCAGCCTCCGCTTTGGTTAACTTAGCTGTTGCAGCAAGCAGTTCAGCAGTTGGCATCGCAGGCCCAATAACCCTGAAAATTCAAAACAGATAAGCATTAGTCAGAATTCTGAACAGTTCAGGTAAAAAACTAAAGAAAAGTATCACTTGAAATATAGAGTGATGACAGAATAACTCAAAAACTTGATTGGCAGAAATGTGTCTTGTTACCTCTTCTTAAAGATCCTCTAGTGTGAATCAGATTTTTGCAGTTGGGAGATGGATCAAATTCGGATGTTCATCAATTTGCTGATAAAAAAATGATCATAACGGCATAACCTGCAATAAATGTACCATTTGAGTACTTTGAGAAATCTAAGAACATATTACCTCTTTTTTAATTGTGTCAACCTGATTAAACAAATTTTTTCAGTTATGAATTTGGTTGTAGAGTACATGAAGAAGATAATATATTTTGTGTAACTTCTATAAAAATAAAAAAAGATAAAAAAGAATTATGTGAAAAACTAAAAAAAAGCATTATTAAGTGTATTAGCTTTACAGTTTATGGACTAACGTCAGCCTAACGATCACACGTTAGTCGTCTCGTATCACATTGTCTGTTCTTCTAATAATATTTACCTTATGAACGTCGTTTGACAACTTGAATGCCACTTACCTTTATCCATATTAGATTAAGATCCAAAAAGTGTATGAGTTATGGTATTAGTTGTAAAACTTGTGGTTGTGCATTATGCCAAACAAAAGTATAACTACAGATAATCAAGTCCTGTCATTTTCTATCATGTTTTACGTTTTCTAAAGCTCATAAGCCCACTAAAAAGCTAACACCCCCCCCCCCCTAAGCAGCATATAAGTTCACACAAAAAATACTTAACAAATACCCTTTTCATATAAATCGATTTCAACACTTTTAAATCATATAAATCTTATAGAAACTGAAATAAAACATGGTCTCCATCTTTTGGCTTCAACTTGGCTTTTTATTTCTTCCACTGCCTTATCAGTTTGCATTATTTCATTAGTTTTCAACACTTCATACTTCCTAACACGCAATCAAAATCATAACAACAATTATTTCAAAACCCGCAAGGTTAAACACAATTAACTGAAAATTAACCCAAAACATAAAGCCTCAAACTTTATTTAAAAATCATATCAATTCATATTTCAAATAACCAAAATCTAAAAAACAAAAAACAACTCAATATTTGAAATTTAAAATATAAAAAGTAAAATTAGTTGCACATCTTACATGCGATTTGAAGTGTGGATCTAAAATCAATCAATATCTACTGCATTTTATGCTCCGGCATAAGATGTCGATGAACTGCTACTGCCATTTTTTTCCGTTTATGGATTGTGAGGTGGGGGTGGGAGGATTAGGTGAAGATAATGAAACTTAGAGAGAAAGGGGTTGTTGCCATGGGTTTGGTGTGTGCGGTTTTTGGTGGGATGAAGTTTCAACGAAGAAGGTAATGGGACTGGTAAATGAATGGGGTGGTGGAAGGGGGTACGTGTTTTGTTCTCGGAGGGATGATGAAGGAGGATCAGGATGTAATACTTTAATTGTTTATTAATATTTTACTGTTCATAAGATTAAAAGATACATCTGTTATACTTTGTTATGCCACGTTGAGCCAGTGTGTGAGATTATTTTAGTGTGGAAGTTATTGTTCATTGGCAAAAAAATTATCAAAAATGTAGTATTGTTCATTATATGTGTATCAAAAAAATGGTAAATGTATGTTTTTATAATATCAACTTGATGTACGTTATTCATTAAATGTTGTTGTTTAATTAAACGTTACGGTTATATCCTCTGTTTTGAAGATAAACGAGTTTTGTAACTCGTGTTTCGCGGTGAGGTGTTTGTTAGTTGTCGATAAAAGATTTCAGATCAGGTTCCGTTAGTGGGTCAGGTTTAAAAAAACGGTATGGTAGTTTTCGTAATTTACCGCATGGTGTGGGGGTATTTTGCCAATTTTTTTGTTAGGCCAAATTTTTATAAATAGCGTAAAGTTTAGGGTAGTTTTGTAAATTTTCACATAATGTGTGTGTGTGTTTCGTGTGGGGGGTATTTTGTAAAAAAAATTATTATGCTGAATTTGTAAATAGTGTAAAAGTTAGGGGTAGTTTTCGTAATTTGCCGCATAGTGTGGGGCTGTTTTACAAATTATTATATTAGGCCGAATTTGTAAATAGCGTAAAAGTGAGGGTAGTTTTCGTAATTTGACACATAGTGCGAGGGGCTATTTTGTAAATACCGGCGGGTTACGGGTGGTTTACGGGTCGGGTGGGTGGTTTGCGGGTCGGGTAAACTAGCGAGTTGCGCGAGGGTGGTTTGCAGGTCGGACGGTGATTTGCGGGTCGGTTTTTCCGCTTATTGTATGTTTACTATAATATGTAATGTATATAAAATATTAGCCACAAGTTATTGCTACAACCTTTCCCCCTACCGATTTTTATGGATTTGTCTCTTTAAGATTATCGTGCGACACATAATCTCGACTAACTCAGACATACTCGAACACTCAGCGATTTAAGCAACCAAATAAAGCTAAAGAAATGACAAATGGAACAAGAATATATGCTTGTATTGATTGAAAAAAACTTACAAAAGAGAATGCAAGTGATTTGATGTGTGTTTAGGTAGGTGTTCTAAGATATTCAAGACCTTCTTCCATTTCTTTTTTTTAACGACAATTTTAATTTTTAAAGATAGCAATAATCTATAAGAAACAAACCATACAACCATAAAAATACCCAGTTAGAATCACAACAAGTACTGCTAAATGCTCCAAACCTAAAAAAACCTTCCACTTCTTAAATGCTTTCTATTCTTTTATATTAGTATGGATTAATTTGGAATCCCAATTAACTTTCGTTAATGACTCTATAACAGGTGTGGGTCGTGACAACATGCTAAGACGAACATAAAATTAAAGTATCATTTTTAAAATAAAGATTACTTTCTGCTAATTTAATTTATAAGTTTACTTAGAACAATGTTTATTAGACATTTTTTGACCTATAGATTCTTTAGTTTTTATTAACTATTAAGGTTTATATTCATCATCTTATCTTATATAATATAAGATTCAGTTCCCATCATTAATTGGGGATTCTTAACGATGGAAGTGAATCAATAAAACCCCTTAAATTAACCAGTTTCCTCTCTCTGATATGATGGAGTCCTGCCAGTTACATGTAGTTAACCCATAAGGATGCAAACCATCAGGCATTTACAACAACAAAGAATACAGAAGAAGGGAGTTACATAACATTCAATTCTGACAATTATAAATGACAGGTCTCATGCTTTATCTCCCCACACATTTTCACAACCGTACACGCCGGAATCCTTCACCCACCACCACCGCCGTCGTCACCGGAATCCTTCACCACCACCGCTACCTGTAACTGTTCATATAAAAAAAGTAAGCTCATCATAAATCAATTCGCATAGTTAAATAGATCTAAGAAACTTTAATTACATGATGATCTGTTTATTGTGGTCTAATTTTTTTTATTATATTAGTTACTTTATATAAAACAGTGTGTGAATTTGTGTTTATGATAAAATTGGGATGAGGCTTATAGGGAGGAGCTTTGGTGCTTAATTTTTCGTGGTGGTTCATGGTTGTGGCTCAGATGGTTTATATTCTTAGTTGTAAAATTCAATTAATCTTTGATATATGAACCAAGAACTAGAGAGAGAAAGTAGGAGGAAGGATGTATTTTCTAGTGAGAGAAAGTAGAGAACATGAAATGCATTAAGTGGAAAATATGAAACATACAACCAACCAACCAACCACCTCTCTAAGGCGTGGAGAGGTGTATTTATACTCCTATTTGGACGGCCATGGGCCTTATAAGGCTTTCCATGTGCCTTTGGGCCATATTAGCTTATAAACTAAACATTGACTAACTACAGGCTTTGACTAGTTAATATTGGAAGTGACTGACTTTTCTTGTTCCTAACAATCTCCCCCTAAGGGAGGTCACTCCAATTTACAAAAATTTAAACTTAGCATACTATGCTTCGACTTTAGTCTTGAGCTCGTAGTCTTTAACTTCAATCATTAACTTGTGATTTGATGTAGTGATCATAGACTTTAGGTCTTGAGCTTGTTCCTTAGCTTGTCTTGAGTGTGATCTTGAACACCTTGAGATCATCAACCAAGCATAATCTCGTTTCGCCATCTTGTGAACTTGTGACTTCTGGACCGACATGCTCATACCTTTCTTGATTTGTTGACTTGAAAAGCTTTAATGTTGCATCTTTCTTGAAATTCTTTAACTTTAACACTTCGTCACTTCGAGAAAGACGTTCGGTATCAGAGTGACGGAAACTTCTTTGAAATTCTTTGACTTTAATACTTTGTCACTTCAAGAAAGACGTACGGTATCAGAGTAGCAGAAGTCTTGAAACATGTACTTGAGCTTTCATGATGTCTTTATGTTTGTCGGTCGGGTATGAGCATGTGGCTATGAATCTTGTGAGTCAGCTGGAATCAGGTACCTTCACCTCCATCTTTAAGTATCCTGCATTAAAACAGTTAGCAATAAAGCGGGGGGACGAATATGGCTTTGTCATTCGCCCGTGTTTGGTTGGAGTAACCTTCGAATCCGTGAGGATCGACCTGTGATCAGGTAGATTCAATTTAAGAAGAATCTCCTTGACAGGATTTCCAGCTGAAGTATAGAATCTTTCTAACACATTTGCATTAGATTCATCAAACTCAGCATGTTCTCATTATCGGAACGTCTCAAAGCAGACAACACGATAAGAGTGAACCAGTGAGTTACTATCTCACCGATTGAAGAGTGAACCAGTGAGTTACTATCTCACCGATTGAAATAAAAAATTGATTTGAAAATCAATCGACGTATCACTTTGCTAAAGTGGTTTTGTGACACATCGAGAGTGTTAATCATTTCAAAATTCATCATCAATCGTCAATTCATAACCTGGAACAAGTTTGATTCTTATAGAATCGCACCATCGTTTCTTTCCAGTTGTCACAAGTTTGATTCATATAGAATCGCACAAGTCACCTACCATGAGCTTGTTTGATGTTGGCTCAAACAGGATTTCCATCTTCATTGTGAATTATATCACTCGGATAATCTGGCAAAATCACAAGGATAATACGTAGGACTCTTAGTATATTTCTCGTTATTCACATTGTGTGAGATAGCAAGCATAATTTAGCAAGTGTCCTAATGAGATTTATGGATGATCTCTTTTGGGCACAAACTTAATAGTGCACTTTGATTTTAGTGATCGGAGGCTGGAGCTGACTGCCACCTTTTCAATATCAACTAACTCGAAGTGAGAAAGTTAATAGAAATGTGTGTAATCTCTGTGATAAATGAAGGCAAGAGTCTATTTAGAGACCTTATTGGCTAGGAAGTTGTGATAATGTCCACTGGGTCCATGACTGTCTTCATGTTCAGACAACATCTTAGTGTTTCTGACAGTTTATGTGTTGACCCAGTTTCTGCCTAAGTGTATGGAGGGCTTCTTTCTTTTCACCCTTTATCATTACATTTCTTTTCCGATTCTTCAATCCTTCGCTCTTACCGAGACTTCATAACTAACACCTTGTTGGGTTTATTAACGTCCTAGCTCCATCTCATTCGGCACTTTTCACGTTTCTCACTTTTTCTCCTTTTGTATCATACCTAAGACCTTCTACACTAACTATGGATACCCAGGGTAAGATCCTCCGTTTTGTCTGGATCCCTAGGTATTTGAATACCTAAGCTAACCGCCTTAGAACTCCATAAAATAAGTACTGGTCGTCTTTGGTATTTCATCACAATCCTTCCAAAATCATTGAAAAATTTCAATCAAAGTGTTTGATATAAATATCAAAAGATTTACACTTTGAGAGTTTTTTATTATCACTAAAAGCTCCCCCTTAACATGTGCATCTTAATCGCAGTACATGCTAAGTGAGGAGTGCATTGAGTCCATTTTATCTGATCACATTTCAATACAAATTCGGTTCAGTTTAATCACATTTTCTCCCCTTATCCAAAATGTTAATCCCTTAATATTTTGGATATCAATTGATTAAACGTACATGGACAAAATGTTATGTAGTATCGAACAGGAACATTTTAATGCCCCCCTTAATTTTGAGGGTTTATAAGACAGTGCTGAGTACAATAATTTAAATTTTTTTGAATTTACTAAGAAATTCTTGAAAATTTTGTACTCGAGCACTCCTTAATGTCACCTTAATATCTACACTACATATATACAAATTTCACAAGTTAATTATTATGTACAAGGTTTAACCTGATTATGATGAGGACATCATATGATACATCATATGGTCCTTTGTAGCAGTCGCAAGTCACCTTTGTACGGTCTCCCACAAATAAATTTTTCCAAACTTCTCATTATCCTCCTTGACTTGAGCAGTTTGTCGATCGCCTGGATCATAGCTTTTGCTCGTTCCCTATCACTTTGTCTCCATATTGTCTTTGGTAGATATTCTATCATAATCCCTTTCAGACGATCATTAAGAGCAATTCGAACATCATCGAGTGTACCGTCACTAAACTTATGGAGTTCATCAATACGCATCAACTTGTTCTTCTTTTTTTTCTTCTGATAGATGAAGCCTTTGGGATTGGAATATGCTGTATAAGCATCTCTGCATTTGAGATCAGATCTGTACGTATCTAACTTTGTGATGTTGAGCTTCTTTTGGTAACTTTCAATACCTAACTGAAGATCTTCAACACGCCTTTAGATGACGATACTTCTTGTAAACATTCTCAGAGAGACACCAAAAGCAAGACGATCTTCAACATTGAGATTTGTCAGCTTGCCTTGAATAAGAAGAATCAGCATGTCTTCGATATCTTGAAGGTGAAGCCGTTTGAAGTCTTCGTCCTTGAATGTATATAGCTTGTCATCATATCTACGAACGATGATCCAATCCAAATGTTTGTAGCCGTGCTATTCGACAATTTGAAGCTTTGTGATAGCAATGATTCTTCATTTGGAGTAGACATCATGAGAAGATTCCCTGTTAGCAGCAAATCCATAGAATTATTGATGTTTGCGTCCCCAATGAGAGATTCCCCATAGTGCATGCTTGTCATAGTTAACCGACACTTCACTCCAGATTATGTTGGGGACCAAATCTTCAATCCATTTGATATGACCATAATCTGCAGCCTTGGCCTTTATGACGGAAGTTGCATAAGTACGGCTGAAGACACCACCAGATTGATACGTAAGGTCGTTGTTGATGAAGTGATCAAATGGAATGACTTGACGACCATAAGAGTTAGGTATCAATGGTAGTGGCTTTCGCAGATCATAAGGATATTGCTGACCTTTAGGGTTGTGCCAATCTAGTTGATCTGTGGTTGCCTTTTAGACTTCTTCAAAGAAGTATTCTAGCTCAACCAAACTCTTGCATGTATCTTTCATCAACTCAAATGTTAGACCATCTAATAATTTAGGTGTTAAAGTGTCAATTTTGAGCTGATTCATCATAAATGCTGAGAAGTCCAGAGGAGTATCCATTAGATAATCAAATGATTCACGAGGACTTTCTTCCTGAGCCAGATTTCTTAACCAAGGTTGAACTGGTCCATGAACAGCAGGTAAAGTCTTGTTCCAATCAGATCAGGAGTAGGGAGTTTTGCTGATTTTTGAAACCAATCAGGATGCTGAGATGTCTCTTCATCAGATTGTTCTTCAGTAGCTCCTATATCAAACTCCTGATGTGCGGGTTCTTCCAAATCCTTGTCGGTGTGCATTGGTTCCTCTGTATGAGCAGACTCGCCAGTAGACTTGTGTTGAGATTTGGACCCATCAGTTGACTTGCCAGTTGTCTTGGATGTCTTTGCCTTTGGAGCACTGGTTGACTCTGGTTCTTTTCCAGCTCGTCTTCTCTTAGACCCCCGGTTTGATCCAGCAAAGGGTTCTTCGTCTTTATCCTCATCATCTCTGCGTCTTTTAAATAAGACAGTATCACCATAAGTGTCAAGAATGAGTTTGACACTTTTGTAAGCTTCAACTAATGCCTTGTAGAGATTCTTTTGTTCATTAGATTTGTGGATTGACTTATTGCTCTCCATCTTTTCAATGAGATTCTTTTTCAGTTCTAATTTAGATAGGTTGGCAGCTATAGCAAGAGATGTCTTGGACTCAGTACATGAACGAGTCATAACATCAGCTTCAAGTTGTTCGTTTATTGTCTTCTTAATTCTTGGCAAAATCTTGGAGACTTGTGCCTTAACTTGTTCTTTGACTTGGTCCTTGATTATTTTCTTTATGTTGTCATCAAGTTTATTAAGAAAGTCTTCGTTTTTGGCTTGAGCTTCATCTCTGAGTCTGTCTGACTGTAATTGAACAGCTGTTTTGACAGCTTCATTCATCTTGTTAGCAAGGTACGTATCAACAATGCCGGGAATTGAAGAAACTGTTGCAGCAAATTGATTCGTTTGCTTGAACTCTGAGAAGTCATTTTCCAAAGTTTTTAGTCTATGGTCAAACCCGAATAAAGAGCCTAAGTTGGGAAGATCTTGTAGGGAGGAGCTTGGAACAGTTGCTGGTGTAGGAACTGGTGTTTGTTGCAAATGTGTGATGAGAGGAGTGGGTAGTGGAGGAAGAGTTGTTATAGACAAAAGAGGTGGCTCAACAATAGTAGTAACCGGAACATGTATCAGTGAAGTTAACTCGGTGTTAAGATTAAATATAGAGTCAATACCTGTATCTGGACTGGGGTTGAGCATGTTAGAAACGAAGCTAGATGACACAGAAGAACTCTGCTGTTGACCTTCAGGATTGACCGGAGTTATGATCACATGAGTATCTTCTATTACTTAAGTAGTTTGAACATTAGTCTGTTGAGCATTTGTCATTTCAATATCTCGTCCTTCCAGATTGACGTTCATGTCCTTATATAGTTCATTCGCTTCGTCTTCATCATTTGTCTCTTCTTCATCCAACTCTTCTTCCTTAATATTCGCACCTTGAATTTCTTCATCACTTTCTTCATCACTTTCTTCATTACTTTCTTCATCACTTTCTTCTTCATCATGTCTTACTTCTTGATCTTGAGTTGAGAGTTTGGGATGAACAGTCATCACCATCGTTGTCTGAATCAGTCTGCTCATTAACATCATCTTGATCTTCATCATCTTGACCATCATCTTCATGATCATCATCATCCTGATTATCAGCATCGTCATCATAATCATCATTGTCTTCATCATCATCATCATCATCATTCAAGCCTACTTCATCATCATCCTCTTCGTCACTGGACTTCCAAGAGATTTGCTCATCATCAGATCCATATGTCGGTACATCGGGAACCCTTGGTTTACTACCAATTCCTTCATCTGCACCTGAGCCGCTGACGTGAGAGCTGTGAGTTTCTATCAGACTTCTTTTTATGGCTAGCTTTATTTGTTCAGCTTCTGTTAAAGCAACTTCAGATATCACTGTTAGACCTTTAGCTTTAGATGTCTTTGCAGGTTGCTTCTTCTTGGCAGGTTTAGCCGCCTTTGCTGAAGTCTCGATTCTCTTATCTTTAGCAGTGATAGTAGTCTTCTTTTTGGGAGATGATTCAGAATCATCTTTATTTTTAACATATTTGGGTTTTGGAATCTTCTCACCAGTAGCATAAGCAAGATAAGTCTTGTAGGCTTTTGACTCCAAGAAGGCTTGGTTGGTCAAGTGCCGAGGGAGAATAGCGTCGTATACCTGTGTGTCCTGATGTTTAGAAATGACTCTTATTGTGGTGAACATGAAGTCATCCCT
>BQNB010016119.1:1660-25588 GCA_026074375.1 Tanacetum coccineum
AGTATATGACAAGAAACACAGGAAAAGGACGTAAAAATGAAGAAAACACGGATTCTTACGAAGGTTTACAGCGTAATCCCTACGATAGTGTTACGCCGTAACATATTCATGGCAAGACACGTCACCTAGCAAGATTACGGCGTAACCACATGGAAGGTTTATGATGTAACATCATTATTATTATAGGATGAGTCATCCTAGTCAGCATTATGGCGTAACATGGCTAATTAGTTACGCCATAACATATTTTATACCTACAACATTGAAAGCCTCGTCGGCACTTTACGGCCTAACACTCTACAAGGTTACGCCGTAACAAATTCGTAATCTATAAATAGAGGCCTCATTCAGCCACTTTAGCATCATCCATTCCACCACAGATCCAAGGGGTGACCAAGGCCTCGAAAGCTCGAAGAATTCCACCAGAAGTCCAAGGGAGATCACACTTATATTACTTTTGTATTTAATCGTTCATAAACCGCATCTGTAAGAATTATGAGTTTTCAATCTATGATTACCTTTATTAATTCTTGCTTTGTTGTTGCCATGAGCGGCTAAGCACTTCAAGTGCTGGCCTAGTTATGAATTTACTATCGTTATAATGTTTGTTTCCTGTTAAATCATGGTTTCGTTGGATATCCTTTTGACTATCGTGTAACCCTGGGTTTTGGTAGTATTGCGGGTGGTTTAGACCCTGTTAGTCCTGTTATTAGATTACCAATTGAACGTGGGATTAATAGTGGTACTAGGATAGGTTTTAAACCCTATCCCTAGTGTAGGAACTAATCCTGTTACCGCCTCTATCACTTAATATACTTAAAAAGCACAGGAACTCTTTCAGAGAGGGTTAGTAATCTGTATAGGTTATTAGACTAGTTCTTAGGATAGTTGGGATCAATCACAATAACCTGGTTGCCCTACCTTCGTGACTTTCGGGGGATTCGCGTAACCTTTGCCCTTTTTGTGTTCTGAATATTTCATTAATAGTCCTTTGACTATTTGACTTTTGTCAGTTTATTCAGATTTTGTACCGTGTTGACGGTGGTGATTTTATGAGATATGTGATGATTTGAGGTTTATTGTGATTAATAATCCCTTTTGGAAGGTATTGTTGTGTTATTTGTATTTCGGGTGGTTCGACCCGCGAATGTTGAGTAATGCCGAAAAACGAGTTCGACACGTCCGTTAATGTCCAAATGAGTTGTGAAAGGGTTTAAAGTGAAAATATGTCATGTGAATACTCTAGGTTAATGGAAAAGTATTTTTAAAGTGAATAAAAATGCTATTTAACTTTGGGGTAAATTTTACGGTTGAGTTTTACGAGCTTTTAAGTGATTTCGACACGAAAAGAAAGGCCGAGACCCCATGGGATACCATGGCCGGTCAAATGGTCAAGAGTGGAGACATGGACGGCTTATTGTAACTAAATGTCTAAGTGGTACATAATATGCTTTCTTATTCCTTAATCCTTATCATTTTCATATATAAAAAAATACACACTTTGGTAGTGTTTTTTGTTGCTCTCTTCACGTCGCCACCTACCACACAATTCCACCATAAAAATTTTTCAAATTTGGCTAGAGGAAGTGTATTCCAGGGTTGATCCGGAGTGTTTGTGTATTTATTTAAACAACGTTTAGGTTGTCCGGTTCGTGTCGAAATATATATTTTTGAAGATTTTCTTGTAAATTTTCAAATTTAAATTTCATTTGTCATTTTGAGTTTATTTTGATGCATAGATGTTAGTTGTACAAGTTGATCGTCGTGAAAATTGATTTTTGGAAGCGAAACGAAAGAAAAAGGGTGTGTTTGGTTCGTGTAAAAAGAAAAGGAAAAAGAGGGTTTTTGTAGTTTTTGATGTTGTGGTCGTGATGGTTGAATAATATATGTTGCTAGATAGCTTATTTTTTATAATAGCTTGTATGGCTTATTCGGGCTTATTTTTAAGCTATTTCTTGGCTTATATGGGTTTTTGTAGTTTTGATGTCGTGGTCGTGATGGTTGAATAATATCGTTCCTAAAAAATAGTCCACAACATACGGGTCATGTCGAAATATCGTAAAAAGTTTATACTTAGAAATTTTCCTAAAAACATGATTTTTAATTTTAAATAATAAAATATCATTTAATTATTTTATTTATTTAATAAATTCACTAAAAGACGAAAAATATAATTTTTCTCTAAACTTCTCTAATGTGTTTATTATGAGTAAACGTTTCATTTTTAACCGTATTATGATTATTTTGATGTGACTAAGGTTACCGAATGGACTAGTCGAGATATATTTATAATTATTAATTATAAATATTTATTTATATTACTTATCTATTTTCTCTAAATAGTATAAGTATGTAATATCGGGGAATGAGATTGATATGATTGTGGAAATAAGTCGTCAACCATCACACCACTAAAAAAGTTTTGGGTAATTGTACAACGCGTCTAAAACTCTATGCATCAAACGTGAAGATTGTTTTGGAATTGGATAATTAAAATTGGGAAATTAACTGGACTAGGCCGTGTGCGGATGTCGTAGCCCCACTTTTTACTGGTTTTTCTGTTGGGGGAAAATGATACTCAAATGTGTTTTGAAATGTTTTGAATTGATCTGTGTGAAATGTGGTTTTGTTTTTGGGACAAGATATGTGCTTATGACTGCTATGTGAATATTATGTGTTGATTACTCGCATGTACTGTGTTTGGCATGGCAAGGTTCTGTGTGGTACTTGCATGTGTTGTGTTTGGCATGCAAGGTTCTGTGTGGTACTTGCATGTGCTGTGTTTGGCATGCAAGGTTCTGTATGGTTAGCCCTAATATAGTGCTCCAGCTGGTAGGCCCTTTAGGTGCGTTAGTGATATATTATGATTGACTAGTGGGGATGATATGTCTTGGATTGTTAGCATATATTCACTGTCATATAGCACTATTGTCCACTGTTGAAGTATTGGCACAACTTTTGGGTTTAAGGTCAAACCCACGTGCTCACCAACATTATTGTTGATGTTTTCGAGTATTATTTTCAGGTGAATTGAAAGAAGAGTAGTTTGGTGATTGTGATAGCAGACTTAGAAGTATCCCGTATGGATTTTCGTTTGAAGTCTTGCTTTGTTTATTGATTGGTTTAGAATCTATAAGTTTGGATTAAGTTTGGATTATGATCCCCTGTGTGACTAGGATGGAAGTCGGTTAGCTTTGTATTTATTGTGTGTATACCCTAGTTTTTTAGGGTTTCTCTTGTTAATCGTTGTATCTTTTGGCTGTGGGTTTTGTGAGAGATGGAAAATGATAACGTAAAGGAAACCACTCTTAGGAGTTGTTTAGCGGCTAGGATTAAAAACATTGATGGTAAGATCTTGGGTAAAGATAGGAAGCCATTGAGGACTGCCTTTCGACGTGTGCAGTTTGATAATGAACATTATGTCGAATCATGTGTAAACCTTAATTCTGCGTCTAGTTCTAATGATGACATTGGTAATGAAAACCCTAGTTCTGCATCACCAACTAAGGGTTCTTCTGCAGCTATTGTGACTTTTGATGTTGCCACTCCGGTAACTAAGTCCAAATTTAGGACGCTAATTAATGACGAACAGGTTGCTAATGCGGATGTTGTTCTTCCAGTGGCTACACTATCTGCTGCTCAACTAAGGTATGCAAATTCTTTAGTTGGGTATTTTGTGGGTAAGAACGTCGTGTTTCCTCTTGTCCAGAATTACGTTACCAACACATGGGGTAAGTTTGGATTCCAGAAGGTTATTAAAGATGAGGATGGCTTTCTCTTCTTTAAATTCGCTTCCTTGACTGGTTTAGAGCAAGTGTTGGAGGAAGGACCATAGATGATTCGAAATATTCCTATTATACTTACTAAGTGGTCACCAAGCTTGTCATTAACAAAGGACCAGGACACGAAAGTTCCTGTATGGGTGAAGATGCATAAAGTTCTAGTAGTGGCTTATTGTGAAGACGGTTTAAGCCTAATTGCAACTCAAATAGGTAAGCCCATGATGCTTGATGCGTTCACTAATAACTTGTGTTCTGATCCATAGGGGAGAATGGGATATGCACGTGCTTTAATTAAGGTTAGTGCGGAAAAGGAGCTGAAAGAAGAAGTTATTATGGCTATACCTGATGTGGAAGGTAAGGGATACACTAATGCGCACATTCAAGTCGAGTACGAATGGAAGCCTCCTCTATGTTGTGATTATCATGTGTTTAGCCATAATACTGACCAATGCCCTAAACGAGTTGCCGAATCTACTAAGGTGAGTGTGGAAGAGAAGAATGATGGGTTCATAATGGTTACAAACAGGAAAAAGAAAGGGAAGCAAACTCAGAATACTCCGGCAAGAAAGATTGAAGGTGTGAAGATGAATAAACCTAGAAGTACCTTTGTTTACCGTCCTAAAATCTCTGAACCGGCTCGTACTATGGAAACTAAATCTGAGAATATTGACCTTTTCAAGCTTAAGTACCAGTTTGATTCGCTCCGTAACCAGGATGATACAATAATGGAAACAGAAGTAGGTGATTCAAGTAGGCTGAATAAAGGGACTACCGTTAATGATTCGGATTCAGAAAGTGGGGTAGAGGAATTAGAGGTGAATGAACAACCGAAGGGGGCAAGCACTCCCTCCATAGATGTTTCCAATGTTTAGCATAGCCGCCTAGAATATAAGGGGATTAAACCATCCCCTCAAACAATCAGAGGTTAGGCATGTTGTTAATGAGAATCATTTAAGTGTTTGTGCGATTTTAGAATCGCATGTTGATATTTCTTCTATTTCTAAGATCTGTTCTAAGGTGTTTCGAACATGGGATTGGACCTCTAATGCTAGCCTTTACTCCAAAGGATGTCGTATTATTCTTAGTTGGAACATAGACATTGTTAATGTAGTGATTGTCTCTCAATCTAGTCAAGTCATGCACGTTAAGATTATCCACAAGATTTTTGGAAAGCAGCTTTTTTGTTCTTTTGTTTATGCAGGTAATAATCCTTCCACTCGAAGAACTTTATGGTCTGATCTTGAGATGCATAAGCTTGTTACTCGTGGTGTTCCTTGGACTCTTATGGGGGACGTCAACTTGGCTTTGAACTTAGAGGACTACTCATCTAGCTCGTCTAAGTTGTCTTCTGCCATCAGCGATTTTAAAGATTGTGTCTATAACATTGAAGTTATGGACGTTAATAGCTCCGAATTTCAATTCACATAGAATCAGAAACCAAAAGGAGAGGGTGGGCTGTTGAAGTAGTTGGATCGTATTATGAGGAATACCGAATTCATTGATGCATTTTCAGGTTCATATGCGTTGTTTCAACCATATAGGATATCAGATCACTCGCCCGCGGTTTTACATATCCCTAATCTGCCTTGTTGTAAGCTAAAGCCTTTCAAATTCTTTAATTTTCTTGCTCACAAAAGGCAGTTTAAGGAGTTGGTCTCTAACGCTTGGAATATGAGTGTAGAGGGTCATCAAATGTTTCAGGTGGTGTCTAAGTTGAAATCTCTCAAGAATCCGTTTCGAAAACTTTTTCATGACCATGGAAATCTGCATGACTGTGTTAACAAGCTTAGGATGGAGCTTGATTCTGTTTAAAAAGCCTTGGATCTGAATCCTAGTGATGTTTGTCTTAGAGAAGAAGAGGCGACTTATGTTCAAGTATTTGTGGAAGTGAAACTGGATGAGGAGCAGTTTTTAAAGAAAAAAGCGAAAATCGAGTGGTTAGATATGGGGGACTTGAACTCCGCATACTTTCACAAGTCGGTTAAGTGCCGGAACCATAGAGGTCATATTGATACTATTTTGAATTCAGAAAATGAGGAGGTTACGGGGATGAATGTGGCTGATGTGTTTGTGTCCCATTACGAAATGTTTCTTGGAAGTGATATGGCTTGTGACATGGTTAATACTGATGGTTTATTTGTGAAGTAGGTCTTGGGTGAATCTAGTATTAATATGGTGAAATCGGTCTCGGATGAGGAGATTAAAGCTACAATGTTTAGTATTGGTGATGATCGTGCTCCTGGTCTGGATGGTTTCTCATCGGCTTTTTTTTAAAGGGTGGGATATTGTTGGTGGTGACGTTTGTCATGCCATTCGTGATTTCTTTGTTAATGGCAGATTGTTAATACGTTTATTGCTCTCATTCCTAAGGTTCCTACTCCTCTTAAAGTTAATGATTTCAGGCCCATTTCGTGTTGCAATGTCCTTTATAAGTGCATTAGTAAAATTCTTACTAATCGGATTATAAATGGAATTAAGGAGGTGGTTAGTGATAACCAATCAGCGTTTGTTCCGGGTAGGCGAATCTCGGATAATATTTTAATTACTCAGGAGCTTATGCATAATTACCATAGAAATAGGGGCCCCCTCGAAGTGCGTTCAAGATTGACATCCAGAAGGATTATGACACGATTAATTGGCGTTTTTTGAGGTGTGTCCTTGCGTGTGTTAGTTTCCACTCTCGTATGATTAAGTGGGTTATGGCTTGTGTCACCTCTACTTCATTCTCTTTGAGCATAAATAGCGATATTCATGGTTACTTTAAAGGAAAGAGAGGGTTAAGGTAGGGTGATCCGCTTTCGCCTTATCTCTTCACGTTAGTCATGGAGGTTTTAACCTTGATGATTAATCGAAGAGTGAATCTGTCCAATGGGTTTTCGATATTAATCAAGCATATTGTGCAAGAAGGAATTGCACCTTTTATTGTATATTGTGCAGGATGATCTCTTTATCTTTTCTCGGGGGGATGTTGAATCTGCTCGTGTTATTATAGAGGCTCTTGAGGAGTTTAAATGTACTTCTGGGCTGGTTCCAAGTCTTCCTAAAAGTACGGCGTTCTTTTGTAATGTCTCTAATCATGTCAAGCTTGCTATCCTTAGTATTATGCCATTTTCTGAAGGAGACCTCCCGGTTAAGTATCTTGGTGTTCCTCTTATTTCGTCTCGGCTCCTCAATAAGGATTGTAAAATTCTCGTTGATAGAGTTAAAAATAGGATTGGAGATTGGAAAAACAAGTCCTTGTCGTTTGCCGGTAGATTGCAGCTATGTAGTTTGGTTCTCTCCTCAATGCATGTTTATTGGGCTTCGGTTCTTATGCTTCCTAAAGGTATTATTTATGATATTCAAAGTCTTATTCATGGTTTCCTTTGGTGCAATGGTGAGTTGAAAAGAAGGCCGGCCAAGGTATCGTGGGATGATATTTGCCTTCCTAAACAAGAGGGAGAGCTAGGCCTTCGTAGTTTGGATGTGTTTAACATGGCTTTGATGTCGACTCATATTTGGAACATTGTTTCTAATAAGGAGTCTCTTTGGGTGTGATGGATCCATACTTATAAAATCAGAAACCGGTCTTTTTGGAGCCTTCCTCTTACGAAGGACGTTAGTTGGGGATGGCTTAAGCTTCTTCAACTTCGTGAGCAGGTTAGACCATTCCTTTGGGTAAAACTTGGTAATGGGAAATCCTCTTTGATTTGGTATGATTCTTGGTGTGCTCATAGTCCTCTAATTAATTTTATATCTCCTCGTGACATCTATAGAGAGGGTTTTGAGCTTAGTAGTAAGGTGGTTTATTTGGTTGTTAATAATGCATGGAGTTGGCCACAAACATGGATTACAAAGGCTCCTATCTTATTGCATATTCCAGCCCTGAATTTGGATGTTCACAGCCATGACGCATATAGGTGGAGAGGCCTGAATCGTTCCTTTTCTGATTTCCTGGTCAACCATGCATTGGGATGCTTTTGGACCCGTTGTGGTAATGAGGTGCCTTGGTTCAAAATATTAAGTGGTTCCGCTTCTATTATGCCGGACATTTATTTCACTTTGGTTTAGTTAGTTAATCATGAATGTCTTAAACCCTTAGAAGATTCGGTTGAGGCAATGGGATGTTGGTAACAACGTCGATCTAAACTTGCTGGTATGTCCTCTTTGTAGTGCTCAACAAGATTATCATGCTCATTTGTTCTTCGAGTGTGCATACTCGTCTCAGGTTTGGAAACTTGTTCATCTTCTTGCTGATATGGAGAGTGTTCAACCAATTCTGCATGATACTATCTCCTATATTCAGCCTGTGGCTCATAAGCGAACGGTGAGAAGCATTTTTGGTAAGCTTAGTTTGGCTGCTGCCACTTATTTTGTGTGGTTGGAGCGCAATAATCGTTTGTTCAAGAAGACTAAGCGTACCCCGAAAGAGTTAAAGGATGTCATCATGATCACGGTTCGTCTTAAACTTCTTTTGTTTCGTTTCAAGAACTCGGTGAAGGTGCATGAGCTGCTTGACCGTTGGAAGATGCCTACAGATTTTAGGCTTTACGATAGTTAAATGTTTCTGATGTATTTGATTAGTTGTTCATTATTTTATGTATGGCTGATTAATATTTCAGTTTGGAAGTTAGGAAGGGAAAACTGGGATGTTTCTTAGTTGGTTCGATCTCCATTTGGGGCATGTCTCATTGGAGTTAGGGGTAGTTCAAGCTAAGGCTTGAGGTTAATGTGGTACTTAGCCATATTCCATTTTACTTAAATGCTTCTGTGATTAATATACTTTACCGGGGTAACCCATTACCTAAAAAAAATGATCCCCTGTGTGGGCATGTGAATAATTGTAAGAAGTTGTGGATTTTTAGTTGCGATTTAGGACATCACTTGAGTTTGTTCAAGGTTGATGGTCTTCATAGCACTTGGAGTTTATGCAATGTAGTTTTCTCTATTTTGTATCTTATGTTATGATTGATCATTATGTTGCATTCTTGAGTTTTTGTCATTATCGGGGTGTGACAGATTGGTAATCAGAGCCAAGGTTATAGAGAACTAGGTGGATTGGCCTAGACTATAACCTAAGATCCGTCGTCTAGTTGCGTATAGGATCTATATGCGCGGTGTTCCGCTTTTGTATGCTTTTGTGTGTTCGCGGTTTAGTGCTTTAGTTATGTCAGTCATTGAAATGTGTAAGCTCAATATTGAATATGATTGGGAAAGGATGCGAATATAAGTACGGTGGCCAATGTAATTATAAGCGTATCACAACTCACTCATACTTAGTAATGTTGTTCACACAAATCGATGTTGACACCGTAGGGTGGTGTTATGTGTATATCGGTATATATAGTAAGATTATATATATATATATATATATATTAGTCTTCCCACTTACCTAACGTTGCCCATGTTCTCCCTCGTATAGATAATGCCGCCAAGAATGAGGAATCGAAGTGCTGGCTGGCCTGCTGCCGAATTACTAGGAGGGGAAACGGGTGAACGAGTTAGTAAAGGGGTGGAAGGGGTAGAAGACCTAGGGAAGGTAATGATGAGCGTGTTGATAATTTAAATGGTCAAGGAAATGACAAAGGCATGGGAGCTAATGGGGGTATAGAGGGAGCCATTGGGAATGTAGAGGGAGCCAATGGAGAAGCGCCCGACTTCTCAACGATCATTGCCTAACAATTGCAAAACCTCTTACCCGCCATGTTGGCTCAGGTTAGTAACCGAGGAAATGTTGGAAATCAGAATGGTAATGTGGTTAATGAGAACATTCAAGAGAACGGTGGGAATGTGATAGTAAATGACAACTGGGTAGGTTGTTCATATAAGGAGTTCTTAGCTTGTAACCCTAAGGAATATGATGGTAAGGGAGGTGCTGTAGTTCTTACTCGTTGTATTGAGAAAATGGAGTCTGTGCATGATATAAGTGGTGTAGTATTGACCAAAAAGTAAAATACACTGCTGGTTCATTTGTGGGTAAGGCTTTAACGTGGTGGAACTCTCAAATCCGCACGCTAAGCCGGGAAGTTGATGTTAGTATGTCATGGAGTGACTTTAAGTTTATGATGACATGTAACAACCCTAAATTTTAACCAATGGAATATAACAACCTGTAATTTTCATCAATGTAATATCCATCTATTAAATTAGATGCACTGTAATATCCATCTATTAAATTAGATGCACTATAATATCCATCTATTATATACCACCTTTTTACAGGGAAATTTTTGCTTTATCTCATTATGCAACGTAACTTGCATCTTTAAAGTAAACGAGCTCACACAACCTCTACCAATGTCATCTATATCAATGTTCATATCATCTAAACATCCTAATATGTCAAGTCTATATCTTAATATCATTTTTACCATGTACGTTATCCATTTAACGTACCATTTACAACGTTATTCCAAAACAAGCATTATACGTTAACGTTTATTCCAAAAACCCTAATTACATGTCAAAACAAGTGTACAAATGTTCAAAGCATGTGTACAAGTTAAAATGCCAAACTTTTGAATATCTTTTTCCTCCTAAACCCTAGTACAACCTTCTAAAGCTCAATGTACAAGTCAATTGTGCATGAAATACAAACTAGGTCATTTTACCTCCTAAATCATGTTTATATCTTACCACCACTTTAACACAAGGTACAAACACCCAATGCACAACTCCTAAACCCTAAACCTAATCCCTAAATCATTCTAAACCCTAATCCTAAAACCCTAATTCATCTAACCCTAAACCAAAATCATAAAACCATAGCAAACCCATTACACCTTAAACTAGTTCATAGTTTTCAGAATCTGATCCGTTAATAAAACATAAGATCTGGGCAAAATCAGTAGGTTTTGGGTATTAAGTAAAAACACTAGGTTGTAGCCCTATGTCTTGTGATCATTTTTCCGATTGAATCACCCCGATTCGACGTCGGATGAATTAGTTATAGCCAAAATGGCAAAGGTGCGCAAATTCTGCACACCTGTAGTAAATGGCTGTTATCTCTAGATTTTTGTATAGTAACCCCTGAATATGTAAAACTAAAAGTTGTAGAGGACTCAAATATCTAACCATGCTTACTGGTTTGAGGTTGATCGGATTTACGGTTTGTAAATGGCAACCAAATTACCAGGACTGATGTTGGTTGTCTAAAAACAGCCATGTATAAACTAAATAAACACCTCAAGCTCCTGCATGACACACCACCACCTTTATCACCATGACCTCACCACTACATCACCATCACTCCAGCACCTTACAAGCACCTCCATCACCACCTTGTCACCTAACTTGGCCACTAAGTCTCCAAAACCCCCATTCATCACCCTAACTTCTCCATCTCCTTCCACCTTGCTATGTTATCACTCTAGCTCACAATAGTCACTCCTTGGCCTTCCTTAGTCACCCGAGTAGCTTCCATGAATCACTAATATATAACTAAGCCACCACATCAAGCTAGAACTTAGGCACCAAGTTAGTTCTTGCCTATAAATAGTCGAACCAAAACACACACTTTCATTCATTCCAAAAACACTTATCCACCTCAAAACCTTGCTCTAGTATTGCACTAGCAGAAGTATAGAAGTCCCAAGGTGAGTTTAGAAACCAAGGATTCCAAGGAAGAAGCCATAGAACTCGTCTCCAAGCTACACGAACCAAAAACCTCCATTTTGACCCATTTCAAGTTGTAAGCCTTTTCTACTCGTCCTATAAGCTTTGCTACTGTTTTAGGTTAGCGATATTCATGGATTTGATGAATAGAGTTTGTAGGCCTTATCTTGATAAGTTTGTGATAGTGTTTATAGACGATATCTTAATCTACTCTAAGACTCGGGAGGAGCATGTAGAACACTTAAGGTTAGTCTTGGAACTGCTCAAGAAGGAGAAACTGTATGCTAAGTTTTCTAAGTGTGAATTCTGGCTAAGAGAAGTGCAGTTTCTTGGGCATATGATAAATGGTAATGGGATTCATGTAGACCCTAGTAAGATTGAAGCTGTTAAGAATTGGAAAGCCCCTAGAACTCTGACTGAGGTTCGTTCGTTCTTAGGATTGGCTGGATATTACCGTAGGTTCATTGAGAACTTTTCTAAGATAGCTAAGTCTCTTACTATCTTGACTCAGAAGTGTAAGACTTTCGATTGGGGTGAGGAACAGGAATTGGCATTTCAAACCTTGAAGGATAAGTTGTGTAATGCGCCTGTTCTAGCTCTCCCCGATGGACCGGAAGACTTTGTGGTATATTGTGATGCGTCCGGGATAGGACTAGGTTGTGTGTTAATGCAAAGAGGTAAGGTGATAGCCTACGCGTCTAGGCAGTTGAAAATTCATGAAAAGAATTATACGACCCATGATTTGGAGTTGGGTGCAGTCGTGTTTGCACTTAAGATTTGGAGACATTATTTGTATGGGACAAAGAGTGTCATATATACGGATCATAAGAGTCTTCAGCATATCTTTAGTCAGAAAGAGTTGAATATGCGACAGCGTCGCTGGATAGAATTGTTTAGTGATTATGACTGTGAAATTCGCTACCATCCTGGTAAGGCGAATGTGGTGGCTGATGCCCTAAGTAGGAAGGAAAGAGTAAAGCCTAAGAGAGTTAGAGCTATGAATATGATCCTTCAGTCGAGTATCAAGAATAAGATACTGACAGCTCAGAAGGAGGCTGTGGATGAGTCTGCAGGATTGCAAAAAGGTTTGGATGAGATGATAGAACAAAGAAGTAATGGGACTTTGTACTACCTGGAATTGAATATGGGTACCTTTGAAGGGTGATGTAAGAACCCTGATAATGGATGAAGCCCATAGGTCAAAGTACTTTGTACACCCAGGAGCTGACAAGATGTATTACGATTTGAGATATAGGTATAGGTGGCCTGGAATGAAAAAGGACACAGCTGAGTATGTTAGTAAGTGTTTGACTTGTTTAAAGGTTAAGGTTGAGCATCAAAGGCCATCTGGCTTGCTCCAGCAACTTGAGATCCTCATATGGAAATGGGAAGGAATAGCTATGGATTTTGTGACTAAGTTACCTAGGACTAGTAGTGGACATGACACAATCTGGGTCATTGTGGACTGATTGACTAAGTCTGCTCATTTTCTACCTATGCGTGAGGATTATAAGATGGATAGATTGGCTAGATTGTATTTGAATGAGATAGTTGCTAGACATGGTGTGCCGATCTCGATCATATCAGATCGTGATAGTCGTTTCACATCAAGGTTTTGGCAGTCAATGCAAGAGGCATTAGGAACTCATTTAGACATGAGTACGGCTTATCACCCTCAGACCGATGGTCAGAGTGAGCGTACTATTCAGACTTTGGAAGACATGCTTAGAGCGTGCGTCCTAGACTTCGAAGGAAGTTGGGATGTTCATCTTTCGTTGGTTGAGTTTTCGTATAACAATAGTTATCATTCTAGTGTGAGATGTGCTCCGTTTGAGGCATTGTATGGTAGAAAGTGTCGTTCGCCAATTATGTAGGCTGAGGTTGGAGAAGGTCAGTTGATAGGACCTGAGTTAGTGTAAGAGACTACTGAGAAGATCTCGCAGATTAAGGATAGACTTAAGGCTGCGCGTGATCGTCAGAAAAGTTATGCTGATAAGAGGAGGAAGCCTTTAGAGTTTAGTGTAGGTGACTATGTCTTGCTCAAAGTGTCACCTTGGAAAGGTGTGGTACGCTTTGGGAAGAAAGGGAAACTAGCACCTAGATTTGTTGGACCTTTTGAGATCATTGAGAAGGTAGGTTCTGTGGCCTATCGGTTAGACTTACCTGAGGAATTGAATGGTGTTCATGACACGTTCCACGTGTCGAACCTTAAGAAGTGTTTGGCTGATCCAACACTACAAGTGCCTTTGGATGAGATTCGAGTTGATGCTAAGTTGAATTTTGTGGAAGAGCCTATGGAAATTTTGGAAAGAGAGTTTAAGAAGCTGAAGCGTAGTAGGATTGCGTCGTAGAGTTCGGTGGAATTCAAAACGGGGTCCTGGAATTCACGAGGGAACATGAGACAATCTATGAAATTGAAGTACCCGCATTTGTTTAGTGATGTTAGTAGCTGAATTTCGGGGTCAAAATTCTTTTAAAGGGGGTGGAATGTAACCTTTGCCCTTTTTGTGTTCTGAATATTTCATTTATGGTCCTTTGACTATTTGACGTTTGTCAGTTTATTCAGATTTTGTACCGTGTTGACGGTGGTGATTTTGTTGAGAATTGTGGTAATTTATGGTTATTTGTGAATAATATTCCTTTTTAGAGGTTATTATTATGTTATTTGTATTCTGGGTGGTTTGACCAGTGAATTTTGAGAAATTGACAAAAAAACGAAAACCCTGACACGTTCGTTAATGTCCCAAAATTGTTTTGAAGGGGTTTAAAAGTGTGGGTAATATGTCGTGTAAATACTCTAGGTTAATGGAAAGGTATTTTTAAGGTGAATAAAAATGCTAATTAACTTTGGGGAAAATTTTACGATCAAGTTTTACGAGTATTTAAGTGATCCTGACACGAAAAGAAAGACCCGAACCCCTTCGAGGATGCTATTCCTTAATCGGTAGCTATGGGGACAAGGAGGCAGAAATTTAGCTAACTTTGTCCCATGATGGTACCATAAGATCTTTCCAATCTATCATTTCTCATTATCCTATCATTCAAAAAGATAAAACTCACACACATAGTGTGTGTGTAACCTTATGCGTCCCCCCCCGGGAAAAAAAAAACAAGAAACCACAAAAACACCCAGAAATTTTTCAACTCTAATCAAGAAACGAGGGATACTACAGGTCGATACGAGTGTTTGAGTTATTATTTCTAAACAACGTTTGGGTTGTCCGGTTCGTGTCAAAATCTACATTTTTGAAGATTTTCTTGTAAGTTTTCAAATTTAAATTTCGTTTTTCCTTTTGGGTTTATATTAATGCATAGATGTTAGTTGTATAAGTTGATCGTCGTAAAAATTGATCTTTTGGAAACAAAACGGATATAAAAGGGGTGTTTTGTTGCGTTGAATAAGAAAAGAAACAAAGGGGTTTTTGTAGTTTTGATGTTGTGGTCGTGATGGTTGAATAACATATGTTGCTAAATAGCTTATTTTGAATAATAGATTGTATAGCTTATTTGGTAGGCTTTTCGTGGCTTATTTGAGCTTATATGCTCACGTCACTATTCACAATCACAAGGGAAGTGATTTTGAATATTTTCGGGATATGACGTATGTTTGTGGACTATTTTTATAGCTTATGGTAGTAACCAAATGTGATACGTAGCTTATTAGCTTATTGTCAAGCTTAATATATGTATTGTGGAGCTTATGGGCTCACGGCCCCAAAAAAAAAAATATAAATTAAAAAAAAAAATAAAAAAAAAATAAAAAATAAAATAAAAAAGAAAAAAAATAAACTAAAAAAAAATAAAATAAATAAAAACAAAAAAATAACTAAATAAAAATAAAAATAAAAATAAAAAAAATAAAAAAAATATATATAATAAAAAAAAAAATTATAAAATAATATAAAATGAAATAAAAAATAAAAAATAAAAAAAAAAAAATAAAAATTATAAAAAAAATATATATAAAAAAATAAAAATAAGCCCATTTAAGCCGTGGCTTAATGGGAGGGATTATTGTGGTTCGGATTATTTCCTACATATTAGTATGAGCTTATGTATATAAATGGACCTTGGTTTTGGACTTGAATCGTATTTTGGACTTATAAATATCTTAATGGACCTTTATTGGGCCTTAAGGCCCAATAAGCGATATTTAGTCGTTATAAGAGTTTTGACGGACTTTTGAAAGTGAAATGTAGTTACGAAGTGGTATTAAACGATATTTTAGGAAAAACGTTTTAGTAAACGTTAAAGATCAAGATTTTGAAATTTTGTCGGAAAAGTGTCGAAAGTTTGAAAAGTGTTTGGAATAAAGGTTAAAAACCTTGGAAAACGTTGTATGAACGTATGGGTATGTCGATATTCGCTCAAAAGTTTATACTCTAGAATTTTACCTTAAAAACAGCAGCTTGTTTGATTTTAATAATAAAATCTTATTTAATTATTTTATTCTATTAATAAATCACTAAAAAGAACGAAAAACTAGTAATATTTTTCTCGAAACTTCTCGAAATATGTTTTATTATGGAGTTCTGTTTTCATTTTCAACCATTTATGATTATTTTCACTTATGTGTACTTATATTACTTATCTATTTTCTTTAATAGTACAAGTAAGTATTATTGAGTAATGAGATTGATATGATTGTTGGGATATGTCGTCAACCATCACACCACTAAATTGTTATGGGTAATTGTACAACACGTCTAGACCTTATGCATCAAACGTGAAGACTGTTTTAGAAATGAATGATTAAAATGGGACATTAACTGGACTAGGTGTGTGCGGAGTCGTTACATTGCTTGTGTGATTTTTTTGTTAGATTTGGTTGCTAAGACTTGCTTGAGGTGAGTTTGTAGCCCCATTTTTACTTTTTTCCGTTGGGAAAAAGGATATCTTAATGTGTTTTGAAATGTTTTGAATTGAATTGTGCGAAATGTGGTTTTGTTTTTGGGACAAGATATGTGCTTATGACTGCTATGTGAATATTATGTGTTGCATGATTGTTTGGATCAGAGGGGTACGCCTATCCTAGTATTTGTATGATTGTTTGGATCGGATGGGTACGCCTACCCAGTATTTGTGTGAGTTACTGGAGTGGATAGGACGCCTCCTGGTATGTGTGGTCCTACCCTAATCTAGTGCTCCAGCTTGTAGGCCCTTTAGGTGCGTAAGTGACATATGGTGATTGACTAGCGGGATTGCTAGGTTGTGTTACATGACTAGCGGGGATGCTATGTCATGGGTTGTTTGCATATATATTCACTGTCATATTGCACTATTGTCCACTGTTTTGAAATATTGGCACAACTTTTGGGTTTAAGGTCAAACCTACGAGCTCACCAACATTATTGTTGACGTTTTCGAGTATCATTTTCAGGTGAAGTAAAAGAGGAATAAGTTGGTGTTTATGATAGCAGACTTAGAAGTATCTTGTTTGGATTTCTCATATGAAGTCTTGCTTGTTTGTTTTATTTGGTTTTAGTATTTGGAAGATTTTGGTATAAGTTTGGATTTGGAACCCTATGGGGCTATGGATATTGTAAAAGTTTACGGATTAGATTGTGGAAGGCAGACACATCATCGAGGTTGTTCGAGGTTGATAGTCTTCGTAACCACTTGACGTTATACATTGTAGTTTTCTCTATATTTGTATCTTGTGTTTATGTTGATCGTTATTGTTGTTGCTCCTGGTTTCCACCATTGTCGGGTGTCGCCAATCACCGCCTTTGGTTGTCTCACTCAAGTTCTTTGATAAAGCCTTTGTACTTCTTCAAAGTCATACTCCAACTCAGCATAATTGGTACATGTGCCTTTGAGAAGTTTGAATACCGGCCCTAATAGGGTTTCTTGAGTTAGATTGGTGATCTTCAGGCCGTTCATGATGTATGCAGAGAAGTCTATAGGAGTGCTCATCAATTCATCAAAGGTTTTTGATGGTTTATCAGCTGAAGATGCAAGGGTCATTAACCAGCTTTGAGTAGGTCCTTATTGTGGAGTCTTGCCAACATTCCAATCAGGATCAGTGGGTTCTTCAGGTCGTTTAGGTTTGGTAAACCAATCCCTTTTAGATGCAACCTTTCCCTTGGGTTCTTCATCATCATTACCCAGATTTTCTTCTTGATCTTGTGGCATATCAGAATCTGCAACCTCAAACTCGGGTTCCTCTTCCTGAACAAACTTTCCAGAAGATGTTGATTGAGACTTGGTGCCTTTGGATGAGCCAGACTTTGATTCCTTAGATTTTGGACCTTTTATAAGTTCTACATCCTTGCTTGTCTTCCTCTTCTTCAACCCTCGGTCTAATCCATCGGAAGGGTCTTCATCTTTATCTTTGTCTTTTCTGCTTCTCTTTAATGAATACACTTTATCATAAGTGGAGAAAAGACTCTTGTCGAGATCGTAAGACTTGATCAATCCATCATAGCATTCTCTGTGTTCAGTAGCTGTTAGATATGATTGACTTTCATTCATTTTGTCAATTAAAATCTTCTTTAACTCAAATTTTGTAAGTGTAGTAGCAGCCTCATATATAGATTTTGGTTGTGAAGACTCCTTGTCTAGAACCGCATGCTCAAGTGACTTTGTAACGATGCTTTTGATCACCAGAAAAGCAAAGTTAGACACTTCCTTCGGCAGAATCTGTGGAAGTTGACTCTTGACTTGCTCTGTGATCCTAATAATGATTGATGCCAAAAGGTAGTTCATGAATTCGTCTCTGGTGGCTCCTAGTCTTGAGTCTAGGTGTTCATCTACTAGAGCAGTCACTTGAGTGTTGAGAGGATCATTCTTTTTGAGTTCAGCAACTTCTTTTTCTAATGTTGTGACTCTGTTGTTGAATTGGAATACGGATGCGAAATTTGAAAGTGTAGATAGAGGATTTGTTGCTTCAGTTGTTGGTGGTGGAGTTGGTGTTGATTGTTGCGGTGGAGGAGTAAAGGATGGTAATGATTGTGGGATGACGGTGGTGAATATAGGTGAAGATTCAGTGATAACCAAAACAGGTATTGTAAGTTGTGTAGGTGTTTGATTGCTTGGTACCTCATGATGGACATAAACATCCATTGGAGAAACGATTTATGCATATGTGTGGGGAATATCTGAGAAACTTAGTGTCACGCCAAACTTCAAGTCAATATTTTAAACTTTTCTAATTATTATTTTGACTTTTATACGTTACGTTTGAATCTGGCTGTTTATTGGGAAGTTAACCCGCGTAAATCTGAAAAACGTCATCGGACGCGTTCAGACTTTGAATTTTGATTAGTTTAGACATTTTATGAGTTATTTTATCATTTCTAAGTGTTTCATAGTTTACGATCACTTCCGATGTCTATTTTTACATTTTAACGTTTAATTTGCGTTTTTCGCATTTTTTACCTAACGGAACCCTAGAAACCCAAAATCTTTTCATGTAAACTTTAGTTATCGTTCATCTCGTGTTGATAAGTCAAAAATTTTATTTACCCCTCCACCTCTACTCCAAACACACGCATACACCACACTTAAATAAATCAAAGAGCATCTTTCATCTCTAATTTGAATTTCAAAATAAAACACCATCACATGCAAGAAAGGGACATCTTTGTATTCATCCTCCATGCATCCTCATGTGACTCTTACACCCTCTTTGTCTTCATTCACCCATGGAGGACCACAACTCCACTAACCATTTCATTTAATTATTTTTAGCTAGTGATCAAGGCTTGATGGTGAAAAAAAACCCCCCCCCCCCGCACCCCCCCCCCCCCCCCCCCCCCCCCCACCCCCCCCCCCCCCCCCCCCCCCCCCCCCCCCCCCCCCCCCCCCCCCCCCACACACACACTTTTGGTGTGTGTTGGTCACCTAGACTTTTGATGCCATGGTTCACAAAATATCTTACACCCTAAAACCCTAATTTCTCCTATAAATATCATGTTATAACACATACTAGGTCATTTCATATTTCCAAGCCTCATCAAAAATCTCTCATCTCTCTTTCTCTCCTTCTTGCTCACGGCACACAACAAACACCCTCTTAGGGTTTCTTTTTCTTAATTTCCTTCCAGATCCAAGTATTCTAGGTTGATTCTTGTTCATATCTAAGGTGATTACAAGTGTTGGTTCTTTGATTCCAAGGGTTTTCTCAAGATCTAAAGTTAGGGTTTCTAATTTTATTAGTGGGTTTTCAAGATCTAGTAATTTTGGGTATAGATCATGTGTATTTGCTTCTTGATCTTCATTCTTGTAAGCATTTCTTGATCTTTCTTTGATACTTTCCTTTCATTCTTATAAGATCTTGTTCATGCTTAAGAATCCATGTGTTTGTGGTACTTTTTATAAAAAGAAATGAATTTATATTTTGTCATCTTTTATAAAAAATGGAAGTAACATGTTTATGACTTTGCGATCTTGGTGAGATGAGTTGAAAAGTGAGTTGCAACAATAGAAATGAAGGGATTAGGTTAGTTTTAGGTGTGGTTTGATTGTGGAGTAGTTGTGAATGGAGAATAGGCTAGACTAGGCACTATTGTGAAGTTTGGCGTGATTTTTGGAAGCGTTTGTGAAAAACATAGTTGCTGATCCGAAATGGTTTTGAGATTTTGAGCGACTTAGGAATGTTTTCAATAGGCGTAAAAGTAGTTTTTGGAGAGCTCGTTTCGAGTAGATAGTTTTTCATATATCGTACACTAAAATCGGACTTAAAACGGCCAAGTTATAGCCAAATGAAACTTGAAACATTTTTCGGCAAAACCATTTTGACATAGTGCTGTTTGGAATATAAAATGAGGTTTTCGGACACTTTTGGATATTTTTGGACTTTCTAAACATTGGCGAAACATATAAAAACATTAGGTTATTGATTAGAAACATTTGAAATGTCATAAAATATATAAATGATGTCGAGATGGATAAATGAGGTAGGATTCCAAAATATTAACTTTTATTATGTTTTAGGATACAGACATAGGGAAGTTGATTGTGTGATTTTAGACTAGTAGTGTGTTTGCAAAATATCGGAAAACATAACAAATATAAGGAACTGGTATTAAGTCTTGAACTAAAATCTTTTCCTAAAAAGGAAAACTTTCTATAATGGTATCTTTCAAAATGGGTCGGGATTCAACGATACAAGAACGTATAATTTCACTAAGTCATTTTTTGATAAATAAAACCAAACACAAACATACCATGGACGTCTTTCTATATTAATCGTTTTCGTGATATATTTTAGTTACTTACGTTTTCCTAAGACGCGTTATTTATCTAGGTCGCGGCTAGATTTCTATATCATCTTTCATTTACGTGATTTACCGATCGCTCATCTTGCTAAGGTGAGTTCATAGCCCCACGTTTTTACTATTTTGCTTTAGTTTTTGGGGTGAGAAACATTGCTTGCTTTTAAACATTGGACACAAATGCTTTACGTTTTTCCCAATCTTGTTTACGTGTTGCTTAAGTAAATGTTGAAACTTGTATGCCCGAGTTATCATGAACCGTTAGTTACTTATGATAAGTTGATTGGTAAGTGAGCGCAAGTGTTGTAAATAGATATATTGGGACTAATCATCCCCGTCTGTGTAAGTAGCTCTTACATGATCAACGGACGTATACCATGTCGAGTGATACGGTGAAGCGCCATGTTGGCACCCGTCAGGGCAAGTTTATTAAGCATTTTGTATGCTCCCATTACATTTAGCCTCGGTATCATGAGCTTAGTGCAACGTAAATGCCTTTTTATGTGATATTGTATCTGTTATAATAGTCACATGCGTTTTGCAAAATTTGTGGTCCACTCTTATATCAAATTTCAAACCTATGAATTCACCAACTTTATGTTGACGTTTTAGCATGTTTTTCTCAGGTGCTTAGCTTTGGATGTCTTTGCTTGCTTTATGGTGTTGCCATGCTTTGGGCCGATTTTCAAGACTTATTAATATCTATGTTAACATCGTTGTCAAACTTTGAAAACCTTTTATTCGCTTCCGCATATTATCTTTAAACCTATGTAAAACTTTAACTATTTTATTAATGCAACGATGTTGAATTTCTAAACGTACCCTTAAAGGTCCTTCTTTGTATCTTGTGTGATGTATATTATGACGTCACGCCCCTGGACACGTGTTTCTATCCAGGCCCCGTTTGGGGGTGTGACAGATTGGTATCTAGAGCCAAGGTTATAGAGAACCAGGTAGTAATATTAGGTCTGGTCTATAACAAGTATGTGATCCTACGGTTACTTGTTACGTATATAATTACTTTCGATAAGTATTACGGTATAATTTATAATACTTTTCCATAATTATAATATTATTAATTTTGCCACGACTATATTTTACACTATCTTTATTTTCTTCTAGCTTACCATGCACCTTTGCATGGTTTGATATAAAGGGGAATTTTTATAAACTTTTGTTGTGCCAGGTTATGGCAGTCTATAGTTATTTTCTTTCTTCGGTTGTATCAGTCGAGTCTGGAGTGAGAGATCATCTTTTCAGGAGTTATCCTTATCGGTTCTATTTTTGTTGAGGTCCCGGTTGCACCAGAGGTGAGGGCGGCTGCAGTTGCCTCACCTGTCGAGGTGCTCTAGCTTGGTACTCATTCATCGTCGGAGGTTGATCCATTGGAGAGTTCACCACCTCCCGTATTTGTAGCACCTATGGTTTCACCTTTTCTCCATTTAGACGATTCAGAGTCAGATATTGAGATACCCGAGAGGCATGTATCACCTACTACTTCTATTCCAGAGATCCATACTGCTCCCATTTTACCCGCACCATCTGATATTATTGCACCATCATCTGAGTTTCCACTTGCACCTGTTGTTGCCCCACCTGGGATTCGTCAACGATGAGCTATTATTATCTGACCCGAGGAGGACATTCCCATTGGACTACTTTATCGTACTCATCCTGGTGGGCCATGTAGGGCATTGACCGTGAGGAAGTCGGTTAGACCTTTACCTTTTTATCATTTAGCATTAAGGTACATATCACATCACTTGGATCGTTTTACTTTGGCTCATCTTCGAGTCAATTCGTCTTCGTATCATCATTCTTGCTGGGCATCGATTTCGGGGTCATTCTTTACTTGGACATTCACCACCAGACACCACTGTTGCTAATTCATCTACACCACCGAGATTTATTTATCCACCACTTGCTAAGACTCCATGGTGTAGCGAGGCCTATCTCTATTGGAGGTCTGCCCTATTATCTACAATGTATCCACCGACGACATCCGAGTCGTCAGCTGGGGATTCTTCTTCCGAGTCATCTGTTGGACCATCTCGCAAGTGATGTAGGTCCCTTGCTACTACCGTGACTTCATCTATCCATGCTAATAGAGCTTTAGTTCCTTCTCGTGCTGATCTCCTTCCACCTCATAATAGGTTTAGGGATTCTATTTCACCAGAGGATAGTGTTTAGGAGGACATTGAAACTGATGTGTTGGTAGATATTGAGGCTGATGCTACGGCTGAGGAGGTTGTAGTAGATAGGGATGTCGAGGCTGGGGTTGATGCAGGTATTGGTATGGAGGTCGATGTTAGGGTTGATATAGAGGACGAGGTCGAGTCCAGTGATAGGGGTACTATGGAGGTTGGAGTGGATGTAGTTGCCGGGATTGATATCCCTGATGGTATGCTTATGCCTGATGCTGTGGAGCATCTAGAGCAGATTGAGGAGGGTTTGTAGCATATTTATGATCATGTTATAGAGATACCTCTTCAGAGGATAGAGGACATTGAGACGAGACAGAAAGAGTTGGGGGCAAGGAGTTTGATTGATGGTGGAAAGAGAGCTAGCTTACTTGAGCAGGTTACGTCCTTGGAGAGGAGCAACGCGAGACTTCGAGGCACCATGATGATGGAGAGAGCGAGAGCCGATAGGTTTTGGCGACGCGTGAGCTTTATGGAGAGTGAGCTTAGGCAGATTCGTAGGTTCTGTTACTGATTCGTCAATAGTATATATATAATATATAAGAAAACTATCAACCAATTACCTTTAGCCAATGATTGGTTAAGAATTCACAAAAATAAAATATATATGTAACTTGAAGTTTGATTTCCCGGGTCGGTATGTCCCAACGAGGTGTGTAATTTGAGAATCGAATGACGAATTGATAATTGATGCTTGAATGGATGATGATTTGATTGATTTTTCTATTTTTATGATTAAAAATGCAAAAACAAATAAACTAAACCTAAAAACGAAAGCAACGGGTACAAAAAACGAGGGTCAAAAACCTAAATTACACAATTTAAACCCTAGAATGAATTTTTCACTTAAAATGGGTTCTAAGTGACTAAAAACGAGGTTTAAAAAAAAACTAGATCGAAAACAGAGTTAGTTCAGACCAAAAACGAGTCATAACAAAAACGGGAACAAATCCCGTTCTTTAGAAAATAAACTTTTGAAAAAATGACCCTACAAAAACACTTTTATTTTTCCTAGATACTATACGACAAAAGAAAATTAAAAAAAAATTTATATTTTTCTGATTTTTATTTTATTTTTTATGAATTAAAAACTGAAATAAAGAAATTAAATGATAAAAAAATGCAAAACAGTTT